>MIQA02001543.1:0-25135 GCA_001887855.2 Sclerospora graminicola | reverse complement strand
CCAAAAACCGTGGCCTTCCCGTCCGCTAAGCCCGCCTGTTCGACTATCCACGCCCCTTGTCATGTCCGCCAGCCTGATTTCCAGCCTGGCGCCGCCCGGCCGCTTGTAGGCTTTCTCGGCGGCGGCTATCCAGTGCCCGCGCCCTTGGTCCGTATTTCCGCCAATCAGAATGCGCCCTTTGGAAAGTACTTTGCATTATTTCATAAGCCAACTTTACCACAGGTTGGTGTACACTACACCAAAGAGCATCCGGCCGATCCGGCTGGTTCGGTGTACGTAACACAAAACAGATCCGGGTGAGGCTGACTGGACTATTTCAGGTAAGACACATAACTATCCAGCCGGGATATTTGGGGTAGGTTACACAAAAGGGAGTATTGACCATAGGGATAAAAATCAGTATACGTATCGCTTTCTTAGACACAAGTCGCTTTCATTGGTTCACAGCAGAAGGCTAACAAGGTTCCCTCTTGCTGCTATTGGTTTGCCCGGGGAAGGTTAAAGTAACCCACCGGAAGTCCCCTGACCGGAAGAGCTGCGTTGCGTATACTAACCTCAAGTCGCCCGTGTTTTGAGCACGGTATATCTCATATTGGAAAGTGTGGTAACGTTTTGGCCTACTGTGGAAGATTGTGGAGTTTCATTTGGATTCCCTATCACGTACACGACTGGATTTACCCCTTTATTATCATTGGTTTGACTGGACGATCGATTATTCTCGGTTCAGCCCTCGCAGTTTACAAGCTTCAAGTATGCTGCCGATCCAGCTTCCCGGTGAAGATTCCGCCCAGGAGCTACCCCTAGTCCCAACCCTCGTCTCCCTATTCGACGGACTTTTAACTTTTCGCCCTAGGGTCCATCAAGAGAGCGCAACCACCAGGCCAAAACATTACCACACTTTCCAATAGAATTAAACCGTGTTCGAAACACGGGCGACTTGAGGTGAGTATAAGTTCGCGATGATTCCCGGTCAGGGGACTTCCGGTGGGTTCCTTCAAACCTTTCCCGGGTAAACCAATAGCAGCAAGAGGGGACCTTGTGAGCCCTCTGCAGTGAACCAATGAAAGCGACTTGCGTCCAAGAAAGCGATACGTATACTGATTTTTATCCCTATGGCCAATGCTCCTTTTTGTGTAATTTACCCCAAATAGCCCGGCTGGATAGTTATGTGTCTTACCTGAAATAGTCTAGTCAGCCTCACCCGGATCTGTTTTGTGCTACGTACACCAAACCAGCCGGATCGGCCGGATGCTCTTTGGTGTAGTATACACCAAACCCAACCGGATCGGCCGGATGCTCTTCGGTGTAGTGTACACCAAACCCAACCGGATCGGCCGGATGCTCTTTGGTGTATACATGTAGTACGCCAAACCCAGTTCTAAAATTGCGATATAGGCCCCTAATCGTTTTCGATAGGGTTTAGGACTACCATGAATGCAAGCAACGAAACCCGGACGTTATTACATGACCCGGGTCCGGGTACGGACCCGGACAACCCGGGGAAGACTACGGCACCGCACGGGCATGAGCTGGATAAGCGAACGGAGAGAGTGATTGATGAAATTGTCCCGGAATCGACGGAGTCATCCGAGGCTGAGGAGGCGGGACCCGGAGCACTTACGACCTCAACGACAGACGAGGTTAACCGGGAACCGGAATCAGAACCGGTATCACTGGTAGATACGGTGAAGGATAAGTCACATCAACAATCAGAGATATCGGTTCAACCGGTATTATTACCGGATGTAAGTAACATAACTCAGGTTACAAACCAACCTGAACTAGTAAAGGAATCAAGTAACGAAAGTGAGGCAAGGATTGGGATGGTGGGACAGGCTGAGTCACAAGATCCAAAATATTTAGCTCAGGCGCTTCACACGGCCCTCACTCAAGCATCAGCCACCAGGCCACGAACGCAGGCCTGGTTGGACATTACCCAAGAACTGTTCACAGCAATATACGTGAAGGCGAAAGGCCCAGTTTCACGGCTCTCGGATATTGCTAAACGACTTCCGAACCTTAAAGCATCGGAGACACAAAGACTGTTAGATTTCTATGAATTATTAGTGATCGATGGCAAGAATGAATGGACCGAATGGCGCAAACGAGTAGTTGAACTGGCGCTACTAGTTCAGAGGTCGCCGCAGTCCTTCGAAAGTATACTATGGAGGGCGATAGGACAACAAAAAGTAAAAAAGCGGAGGTATTGCCAGCACCACTACAAGGCTGGATTAACAAGGTGGCAGGACCTGGGATGAATAACAGGGACGAAGAAAAACTGTTACAAATTCTCTTCAAAACCGAAATTTACACGCCGGAGGAAATAAGCAGATTACGAGAAGTATGTGAGAAGCCGTATGGAAAATTTGCACCAATGACGGTGCGAAAAGGCAGCGACGACGAGTGGAGAATTGTGCAAGGATTGGTAGAAGGAACAATTATTGCAAAGCAACTACCACAGTTCCTGAAAAGAATCATGAAAATTGACGAGCAGGTACGACTGATGCAGACTATAAGAGCACAGGTGGAAGGATGCTTGGTAATGAATTTAAAAGGCGAGAGTCCGATTAAAGAAGCTTTCTTAAGCACCAAGAGCATACAAGAAAGTATAGCGACAGCAGCAGCCACACGAAGATCGGGTAGTGGAGAGTTATGGCGAATGGTGGCACATGTTAAGAACATTAGCTACGATGGTGGAAAGCACGCGTTATATTACGCGGGAAATGGCGAAGAAGTTTGTGGGATTAATGGTACCATTTCATAGGTATGACCACCCGCTATATAACTTACATCGTGAGGTAGCCTCTGTGGACGCATCACCATGGAAGAATCAGCTGGACAGTAACGGAGAACGATTTACTCATGATGGGTTTTACGCATGTATATTGAAAAATATAACGAGATCAGTGGATCTTATCAAGCTATCAGGTTTTCTAAAAAAAGTTGCTTGGAGTGGACTTTCAATTAGATGACTTGGACAAAGGAGGGCCTTTTTCGGACACGTCAACATCATGGGAATTAATAGTGGAATCAGATGCTTGCCCTACAGCATTAAAGGATGTGAGATGTATTTATTGGGGCCATACAATGATTATCATTGAACACCCCTCTATCAGGGGTCGAAAACAGTGTTTACGGTGCGTGGATATTGGTCACCCTATGAGGAAGTGCGTCAAACCATTGGCAGAATTGCTCAAATCGAATTGTATTGAAGTCAAATTGCAAGAGTTGAAACAATACGCATCTCACGAAGCAACATTTAAAAGTATGGACGAACTGCGTGCACAGGTGGATGCGGTGAGGGGGAGCCAAGAACAGGCTCAAAAATTACAAGAACACGAAGAAGAAAAAGGTGAGACAGTTACCACTGATGAAGAACAGGCACCAATAGCGTGTATCACACCGAACAAATCGGATGACACAGGGGTGAACCAGACGACTGGTGAACATAAGGAGGTTTCCCACATCGAATCTCAACGTCAACAGTCTTCATCGGACTGGGTGATAGTCAAGCGTTTTAAACGGCGTGGAGACGATATGGTCAATGAGATGAAAACGACTAATACCCAGATTGAATCCAGTCTACAAAGAGACATAGCTAAGTCAACGCAAGACGATCACAACAAACCGGAAAGTCAGACGGAAAACCGAGGGTCAGTCGTAACAGTCGCTACAAATGATCAAGGCAAAAAGAAGAAAAAGGATCGCCGGGAACGCCAGCTCGAGCGTGAGCAGAAAGCAATAATCCTCCAAAAGAAAGCGGCCACCTTACTAATGCAGGAAGGAAAGGTGAAAACTTTTCTACACGAAGCTATCACCCAAGTGGACCAGGAAGAAGGAGTTATTAAACCAGTTCAAATGTCACAGAATCAAGAGGAAGGTGCCGTGGTTTTGACATCAATTTCACACGTTAGTCAAGCACTAGGCTTCAAGAAGACAGCCACACCAGCGACAGGGAATTGTCAGGTTTACGCGGTGTGCCAAGCTTTAGCCTGTTCTGAGCAGTTAGGTGATAAGGTGGAAAGATTGGAAGCGATGGCCAAGAAGTTAAAGGAAGGGTGCATAATAAGGGCACTACTAGATTTCGACTTAAAATTTCCGGCCGGAACGAGGAAACCCAAGTTACTGGAATTAGGACGAGCAGATGACTCGATCACGCCAAAGGAATCTCGAAAGCAGATTCAGGAATACCTGTTGGAATTTTTTATATTTGCAAGTAGTAGCACGAAAATTGACGAGATAATACCAAGGACAAAATGGGGGTGTACAGACACACTGAAAACTATCAGTACACTGCTTCAAAGGGAAATATTTGTAATAAGTCACCCAACGGGGATGAAAGAGCCTGGTTTATCACATTTCGTCCCAGAAACAAGATCAATTAGAGGCAAAACATTCCAAACAAGTGGTGAATATCCGATGACTGTGAGAATATTTCACGAGAAAATGAGAACTTACCTTACGGCTGAATTGACGGAATTTCAAGAGAGTCACCGTCCGTTGATTTTAAAGTGGCCAACACTATTCGGCTCTGCTAAATGGGCAACGGATTCACGAAACGGAAGATGTAACTATGAAGGACAATAGCGACGATGAAGAGTTCAAGGATGAACGATATGATGATATCACAGGTGAACATGAAGACGAGGATGGATTTGGTAGGCCAACTGGGCAATCTCAATATAAACACACCTTGATCCAGGATGAACCTAATGGCTCAGTCTCGTCAGCTTCTTCTCATGAATTGGTAGTAACGCCGGATGGGTCAATCACAAGCTATGGCAGTCAATCTCCTTGGGACCCTGAAGATTGGAACGGCGATTATACGGATCTGTTACACAGATTATCTGGCCCTACGATTCATCACGGGCTGAAGTGTGAGATAACGCAGATATTACGGTCGAGGGATCCCCGAATGACGGAATTGCGACACTTCTTGTCCGATACGGTGATGAAACTATCACTATCGGAACAGGAGAAGTTGATACAAGCAGATCTGTCAGACCAGGAAACTTGCACGAAACTGCAACAGCGATACCAAATCTCAAAGCCGATACTCCAACAGTGGTACGAACGTGTGTGGTGGGATCACACAGCGGAACAAGGACAATTACAGTTAATGGACAGTGCTACGTCAGACTCGGAGTATAAAGAATCAGAACATGTGGAGAGTTCGCAGGACACAATAGAATCTCAAACGATAGAAACGCCTGGGTCCAAGCGAATATGTCGGAGAGAAACTAATGGAGGGAAGGTCGAGGACATGGATATAGTTCCGGTCCAACGTGAACTCTGTGATGAATTAATGAAATGTGACTCGGCACCAAATATAATGAGTTTATCGATGGACGAATTCAAAACGGCGTGGAACCATTTATAATTACAATGGGAAGAGCATACGGGAATCCCCTTCCCGGTACTTAGCTCAACGAAGACGGTCTGGCTGAAAGTGGCACGATTAGAAGGAAACAGATTGATGCACTTGCTGAAAGAAGTACCAGGCTCTCATTATATTGTCGACAGTGTGCATGGAAAGGAATTGGTGGAACTTACAAAACCATGGAGAGAACAATGTTGGCTGGAAGTGGTCGATGCAGGTAAACGAGAGGGGCTTGTGGATATAGCAGGGGACTGGTTTTCTGATTTGGAGAACCGTTTTAATGTCATGAATAGTCCAGCTCAAAAACATGCGGTTATGAACAGTTCGCAGGAATGGGCAAGACTAAGGAAGATAAAATACGGAGGAAATGCAGTATTACGATTGTTAGCTCCAAGCCAGATGTCGATATTAGCGAACATGCTGATTAGTGCGAATCTCTTCGCAGAACAGATAGCGGCTCTCTCAGGAGAAAGTTATCAAGTGACGGACACTATTGTATATTTATTACAGAGACATCTTCGCTTGATGGAGACGAATTCGGATTACGCGGCTCATATAGAGGGAGTCAATAATGGGATTATTGGAGCGTGGAAGAACTTATTTATGTTCATGTATTCTGCAGGAATAATGGAACTAGTGGGGACCAAAGTAATGCCTGCTCTAGAATCCGACGATGATAGTCGGCGTCACTACTAAGGGCACCGCGGTAGGACAGACATCGATGTCGTCATATTTTAATATGCAAAAATTAGACATTTTTACGACACATCGCTTAATGAGAGATCTTGAATATCAGCCGTCACTGGGAGAGGCATCATCCGAGTTAAACAAGCTGACTTCAGTATTTCTAAGCCAAAATGTTCGAGGATTTGTAAAAAAAGACATCGATGCATGGTTTAATGCCTGGAGATGGAATAAATCGAATTATGTGGCACACATAATTTTAATTCAAGAAACACACATTGCTTCATTACAGGAAAAGGAAGAGGTGTCTCGAAAGTGGGCGGCCATATGGGGTCATCGTCATCGACATAAAACATTGTCATATTGGAGCATACACACCGAGAAACAAGGAGGAGTAGCAATATTATTATCCCCGACGGTGGCAGACCAAGTTATTCCGTGGATGTATACTGTATGGTCAAATAGATTAAATATCGTCAAGTGGAATGATGTGGTGGTGATCAATGTGTATGGACCATCGGGTGATTTCAAATGTCGAGAAAATTTTTTCGGAGCTTTTCGGATGATGTTTACGAGAAAACCTGTGAATTGCATCCTGGGAGGAGATTTTAACTGCGTAGATTCCCCTACGTTAGACAGACTTGGGGGACAACGATTGCTGCGACCAGAGAGTAAGGCTTTAGTGAGAATAGTGCAGGAGTGGGGATTATGGGACGCAAGACTATTGATGATGCCGGCCATAGATGAATTGACAATAGACCCTTCCAATCATTATACTTTCTGGCGCGGAAATCAAGCTAGCCGGAAAGATCGTTTTTACGTGTCCGAGAACTGGAAGAACTGGGTAATCTGGGTGGCTGTTGAAGCGCCACCAGTATTATCAGATCACAACCAGGTGTTCTTATGTTTGAAAGACCCCAGCATATCCCAACAGTACATGCATAACAGACGTATGCCTTACCCCTTTACGGGGTCAGCTAATGACCACATACATTCGCTTTTACGGGAGCAAATTACGAAATCCAATACTAGACTGGATGGTGACACTAGCTGGGATACACGTATTGACATCTGGCGAGACATTATTTACCACATGCGGAAGAAGGTGGCAAAATGGCGCAGACGACGAGTGCAACATTTGCACAGAATGGTACGGGACAATGCAAACACCAGGCGGCAAATAGTATCGGCCTTATCTGGAGTATTAGAGACAGAACGAGCATGTCGACGAGGCCTTAGACTACATAGATCCCCTTCGGATGTTCGTTGGCTATTTAAACGAGCTTCAGTCTGGGAACGGGATCAAACAGTTACGAAAATTGATGCGCTCTCAGGCCCTCCCTTTCCAGCCTCTCTCTCAATTCCAGACAAATTCGCAGCCACATGGCGACCCATAATGGGAATCAGCCACAGAACACTGCCAAGTGAACAATTACGAGAGAAATTAGCACAGTTTATGCAGATACCTGAGACACGGAAGGTCACAAGTGCCCATAATGAAGCCCTTCTGCGAATTGAGGAGGATGACGTGAAATGGGCAATCAAATGTCTTGAAAGACGGAAGGCAGCTGGGCAGGATGGGTTAGGAAATGGCTTCTACAAAGATTTTGGAGATGTTTTACTTGAGCCCCTGACAAGATTATTCAACTCGATTTTGGAAGGAAGTTCACCACCTCGTTCTTTTTTAAAGGCAGTGGTGATTTCCTTAAGAAAGAAGGGTGATTCGAATAACGCTCTTGACTATCGCCCAATTTCATTATTGACAACAGGGTATAAATTATTTGCAAAAATAATTGCCCGGCGGCTACAAGGTTTCCTTGGTAAATTGATTGGAGATACCCAGCAGGGATTTGTTTCAGGGCGTAGAATGGACAAAGCTGTCATAATGATGAAAGCAACTTTCGAAACCTACCGTACAAAACAGAGAGAATCGGCGGCCAAGAGTGCGGGGATTTTATTACTGGATTTTAGTAAAGCTTACGACACTGTGGATAGGAAGTACCTACTGCAAGTCCTACAGGCATTTGGATTCTCGGAACGATTTGTGGATCTAATGGACAGGATTCATGCCGGAACGTCAGCAGAGTTTCTAGTAAACAATACATTTTCGGAGCCACTCCATGTCAAATCTGGCATCAGACAGGGGTGCCCCTTGGCGCCCCTGTTGTTCATCCTAGCAGTGGAACCATTGGCGCGTGCCTTACTCCAGGAAGAAAGAATATCGGGGATACAACCCTTCCATCACGATAAGTCTATTCAACATAGATTTTCTGCGTTCGTTGATGATTCAACGATATTTGTGCAACACGCAGAACAAGTACCTATCGCCCTAGAGGTCGTACGTCGATTTGGAGATCTGTCAGGTTTACAGGTACAGCCGGCCAAAAGCAAATTCGTATTCCTAAATACAACATTTGTACCAGATAAGTGGTACAAGATACCAGTATTACTGGATGGAGAAACAGTGCGGTATTTAGGATATTTCTTTGGGTGGACTACACTACAAACAGTTAATTGGGCATTAAGAATAAGGAATGTTCAGAGAAGGCTAGCAACAGCAACGGATTGTGGAACGGCGTTTATGGAACGGGTTCAATTATTCAATGTCATAGCGATACCCTCCATATTGTTCACAGCGCGAATGTTTGAGCCTACCGTTGAAGTGATGAAAGAGTTGGTGAATATCCAGAAGGCTTTCTTATGGCGGAACAGTACAGCGAGTGAAGGCAGTAGGCACAAGATCTCACCCACATTACTGTTTACACCACAGGCAGCAGGAGCTGTGGGATTGATTTCAATACCGGTAGCTATGAAAATTCAACGTTTAAAGCTGGCGGGTCAATGGCTTATTGCAGCGAGGGATAGTTACCAGAGGGCATGGTTAGATTTAGCAGGGCTGGGAGTGAACAACGATTCTGGTCACTTATTAACCCCTGTATCAGGTTATAAAGTATGCAAAGCAGGAGCAACAGTGAGGGCGGGAGCACAACCGAATATAGCGAAAGAAGTGGAGGAATGGTTAGTACCAAAACAGGACGAGCTGAGGAAGCTAGACGAGTATTCGCAAACAGTGCTACCACGGGTAAAAGCGTTAATGGAACTGAGACTCGGCATGAAAGGGTTGGCTCTAAAGCCAAAAGATGAATTCACGATTCAAGTTGACATTGAAGCTTATCAATACCATGATCTACTTCCCACATCATTGATCCCATTCTGGGGAACATATGGGTGGGAATCAAACCCATGGCTACGGGAAGAAAAATCGCCGATGTTATCGTCCAAGAAGTATTACCGAATACCGGTGGTATCAATTCGTGAGTTGAGAATATTACGACTAACGACAAATACTTATATGTGGTAGGTGCAAGGGATAGATGGATACTCCCACACCTGTGCCAAAATAGGTCGATGGTTATGCTCAATCGTAATAGCGTCTCCAAGGGTTGAGGTAGGTCATTACATAGGAGAACGGCCGCCGATAACTCTGAGCAGAGGCCCGAGTTGTCTGGAGTCGCATATGTGGACACTAGTAAGCCCAGGTACAATGCGCGGACAAGGTAAGAATGAGGCAAAAAAGGTGTGGTTAACGCAGAAAGCGGATGGTATCATATGGGAAGTAGTATCCAATACCATGGAGAGCACTGATGAACAGGAAGATATCGTAGGTACGTATGTGGTGTTTCATCCACACCCAGATATTCATCTTATCGGATGGAAGATAGCAGAAACCACACCAATTAAAAGGATTTGGGCCAACTACAGGCGGTCATTTCGAAATCTTTACTTTCATGGAGTTGCGCTTCAATTACAGCCAATATTGGCGAAGTGGAAGAGAACAGGTACTTCGAGTGAGTGGTGGAATGATATACAGGATGTCGACCCAGATCAAGTCTGGGAACATAACAACTTACTGACGAATTACCAAGTATGGGTGCAATATCGGGTCACAACCATGCAATTAAACACATTTTACGCCAGACGCCTAACGGATGAGCGATGTCTTCTGGACAAAAGTTGTAGAAGTATCCGATCGGATACATACCATATACTGTGGGAATGACCGCGGGCCCAAGCC
The DNA here is from genome assembly GCA_001887855.2 of Sclerospora graminicola. Classification (NCBI taxonomy): domain Eukaryota; phylum Oomycota; class Peronosporomycetes; order Peronosporales; family Peronosporaceae; genus Sclerospora; species Sclerospora graminicola. The sequence continues at coordinate 14,996 of MIQA02001543.1, read as the reverse complement.
CTTTGGAGACGAGTCTTGCAACATTGGCGTAAAATAACGTTATCAGATACGAGTTTAGGTGGTTTTCGAAAGGCAATTGTGACAAGATGCCCCCCACCAATGGGAAGTGGGATCAAGAAGGCGATGATGAGGCAGTATGGATGGTATGACGATACGTATACCGATGTTTTCCAGAGACTCTGGAAGGGAATCTGTGGAATGGGGATGACGTGGCTATGGCAGTTGCGGAATCAAACCATTTTTCAAGGTATCCTGAAAGAAGGGCAGGAACATTTGGAATTTATATGGAATCAAGTTCAAGATCAAGTCGAAGCTGTCGCTGAATATGAATCAAAAGTTCATGCGTTACGAGAAGAAGGGATCCGACTGAAAATCAGTTCACAGTGCATCTTTACCCAATTACCAGCACCGGACCCAGATAATTGTAGCAACACCCAGGACAACAGATATCCACCCAGAATGGTTAACTCACCAGACAAGCCTGAGCCTAGATTACATTCTAGATTAGACATGTTTATAGTAGCTAATAGTTAAGACTAATTAGACTACATTTTACTACCTTATCAAGATCCCCTCTTAGTTCACTATCCCCGGTCTAGACGACGCATTATTCTGAGCTTTTTATATAAGGGTTAGGGTTATACCGGTACAGTCGTTTTTCTAATGGAATGATCACTCATCTGCTTGTGAAATCTCGCAATTTGATTGGATGCTAATGGCACTGATGATCAGGGTACAGTACTGTAGGTATACTTCCTATCTTCCTAATTTGAGGATACGTATTTCAAGATTAGCCTTCTAATATTGTGACCGCGACGCCAAAAAAGGACGGGTGAGGTGGTTTTCATCTTCTGGTCGGCATTCAGTAGAGATGCCCGCGCAGACTTGTTGATGCTAGTGTTTTCAGTTTACCGGATTCTGATGGAAACGATGTGTTCAATGCAGCAGCACATTATGCCTACGCGTGCGTCAAATTGGTGCATCGACCAGTAAGTTTTGTGCTTTAAAGATGCGTCCGATTTTGTGGTAGTGGTTCAGTATACATTATGGGGGGGGTCACAGTTGGATTTTGCTATTTTAAGCGACGGATATCATATCGGAAATGACACTCAAATCCGCCTCTTTGCGTTGAGGAAATTTGCTACTTCTAACACAGAAATATCTGCCTTAATTCGACTCATCTTTTTGTAAAGAAAAGCTGTCATTTCCAGCCCAAGGGGAAAACCGTCACGGAAAATAATCCCCAGAGGTGTTTTTTTTACATGTAATTTCCTGTAGAAATGACTTCAGATATTATTCGTTGAAAACTTTACTCTGAAACCCAGGGGGGTTTCAGAGCTAATTGTGGTGGAGGAGTGAGTGATACGATGACCACGGAGTGAAAAAGATCAGTGAAATACATGGAAGAAATTATTTGAAGGAATAGTAGCTTACAACAACTTTAGCCTGTCGACTATGCAAAGTTGATTCACATACTAAACGTTACAGATAAAGTAGCGATCTCACGAGCTTATTGACCCCAATGGGCTTGACCTTGTAAAAATAGTCCAAATTTTAGGCATTCTGAAATATTTGGATTAGGTATTCTGTACTTTTTCTCGATACACTACGATGAAGGGGATGGGTGATATAAAAGGACTGTCCAAATCAAAAACAGCTTTACATGTTAATCACCAGGTTGACGAGTTAGTTTTTGGATTGCGCTTAACTTAGTAAATTAAGATACCGTTTTACTGAATTCACATACTGAATTCACTTTAAGCTGATACTTTTCACATGTGCCTTCCCAGTTTTCGACCGCTCTCCAGTATGATTGTACAACAGTAATGAAGTATCACTTATATTCATGCTTACCTTTTCAGTTTATAGCATTTGACTTATGTATTACTAGTACCTCTCTCATCGAGCGGTAATGTCACATAAGCGCATGTGACTAGCCGTGGTTCCGGTATGGACGCCAGGCGACATCTGCACGCGCTGATCATTGGTAAGGGTCACGTGATTCGGCGTAGGCTGAGAATATAATGCTCGGTAACTAGTGAACAGAGAATGAGGATGGATCGCAACGCGAAGCTGCAGGGATGAAAGTCTTAGTCTGTAAGTTCATGTCTTGGTACGTACACATACGTAAGATCACAGAATGGTCGAAAATATCATGAGATTTTCCAGAACAATCATTTTGTTGTGACTACGAAATGTCTCACGATATCGGTGCAACGGTTGTCTGGCGAGCACCCTTGTGAATCCAGCGCGAAGTTGCGCAGTGTAGTGAGCTCGCGGATGAAACTTGCAAAGTCGGACCAAGTAATGTTCTGTCAGCACGGTAGAAACGTTAGCAGCCAGCGCTAAAGTGGCGCATAGCCAAGCGATACGCGGCTGCCAGTCTATTATGCTTGGGTACTACAGGTACCTATTCATTGCGCTATCCAAAAATCCAAATGTATTACTGAAGTCTGAATTTCAGTGAAAATGCTGAATAAGATGATGGTACGTAGTAGAACCGGGCCGAAGGTGTTGTACAGTAGCTCGGACGTGACGGCTGCTACCAGTGAATGCTTGGCTCCTCATTCCTCAATTGACCATACCGAATCCAGATCAATCGGAAGCCTGGTTATCACCCCGCAAGTACCATTGACGTTTTAGTCTCATTCGTATGTCTCATTCCAAATCAAAATCGTCGTTGACGACAAAGCCCAACGTCAAAGGGGTCTGGTCCCAGGAGGAGCACGACCGCTTTTTGGAGGCGATGAAACTCTATCCCAACGGCCCCTGGAAGTCTATCGCAGACCATGTTATAACCCGATCAGTGCGACAGGTACAAACCCATGCACAAAAGTACCAGGAGAAGATATCGCGCCGATTGCGTGGGCTGCGAAAATCCAAGAAAAAGCTTGCGCGTCCAGAGCATCGAATCGACGAGGAAACAATGAAGCGGTGTAAGTTGATAGATTGTTCTTCGAAGAAGAAAATTGTGGCAGCGAGTAAAAAGTCGTCTGTAAGAGGTGCAGCTGCCAAGCTAAAGCCAATACAGAAGAAAAGTGCCGACGGGCGAGAGGCGTTTGAGACGCATATCAGCCCACGCAGCACTGATGTTGAGATAAAACTTGAAAGCTTCTCGCTATTAGCGGAAACGGGCATGAGCGATTTTTCCAGCCTAGAACCAGTCTACATTCCCACCCTTAGTGAGTCGCTAGACTTTTTGATTGAATACCTGTCGGTATAAATTTAGAGCTGAACACCAGTATAGTGGAGTAGTGAGGGGTCTGTAATTAAGTACATGTACATGATATGTTACTGTAGGTTCCGAAGCAGTGCCATGATTTTGAAGCATGGCTTTGGATCTATCGAAGTGACAGTTGCTTCTTTATTCAAAGATCTGACGCTTTTGATGAGTCTTTTCCTATGTGTAGCCGATACTATTCGACAGAAGCGCCAAATCATTGACACAATGAAACGCGACTGTCGTCACTGATGGACTATTTATTCGATGTCGCGTCAATGCGCTGTGCACTGTCTGAAGCCAATATATTGCGGAGAACATTGCGGACAGGTTGAAATATTGAACTGTTCATTGCACCTCCACAACTTAATAATCGTACATGCATTGTATGTAGCATTATGAATAACAATGAAGCGGGTAGAAGATACGTAAAAAAAGTTCTGGGGATCACGCGTAAAAAGGTTCTTACGCTCGTAATTACTCTTGAACAGAACAGAGTGTTCAATGGTGACTCCATTAAATTTCGAAAAAGTGCCAACCCTGATTGCGGTGCCATCGCACTCTCACTTTTAATCGACTTTCTATTTTTAAGCAAAAAAGGCCGTAAAATACTGATACAACACTGTTCATTTTGCTAAGTCCTAGTCTAAAACGCAACACACTGTTTGGCCTTCCAGTCGGGTGTTGAAAGCTGTCAGGATGCTACTATGTTTTTTTTGCGTCCATATTATCCGGAGTGTCCTGCGAAACAGGTGTGTTAGTTCTTCTGTAAAAATGTTTCATTTTCCATATTCGTTAAAATATTTAGAAACGTAGAGCCAGAGACAGTAGTGATAGATGATAATCCAAGTTAAAGCGCACAGAGACTTGTTTAATTGGAGATGTACTTCGAAGTACTAAATAGTAATTATCTTCCTAGTTAAGCATTTTTACGAAGAAGTGAAAGTAGGTTTCGTAACTTGGCGTGTAAAAAACTTCTGTGATCCAAAATAGTAAATAGTCGGTCAAATACCAAAACAGATAATGATCTAAATTGATATTGACCAAAAATCGAGCTTAAAATTTAGGAGAACCAGATTTTCAATCTCTTCAACCCTAACGCGGATCGCAATTCCTTCAATAGTGGTTAGAGGTAGAATGGAAGGTTGAGTGATGGAGTTGACCAATGGAAATTCATCCTCCCTGTACCGTTCGTGAGGACCTCGAACTGGCTTATTTCGTTCTCCAAAAGTTAGAGCACAATATAACTTTATAGTGAATAAATAATGTCTACAGGAGAGAGTAAACTTTTAAGACCCAACTCGCATTTTAAACATTCTGTGATATTTGTTATCTCTCGGCTAGTATTTGTGTGCTCTCGTTCTTAAAGAGGCCGGAGGTTTAAAAATAAAAGACTAACAGTGTAAAATAGCTCATTCTACTCAGGAATAACAGCCAATTACGAGCATTCTTCTTCAGTCTTTTTGGCGAATCATATGCCAACCTACTGCATTTCTCCAGCCTCCTCTTTTATTTTTGAATGACAGATCGAGAAGGATGAGGTAGGATGCATGATGGATCTGACCAATGATAATCCATTATTTCTCCATTCTCCATTATACTTAGGTTCGTGAGAACCACTAATATTGGGTATGGAAATCGACGAATGCAATGATGGCGGGCATACTTACGTATGCCCGCCATCATTGCATTCGTCGATATATACTTAGCTTACTGTTACTTCAACCTTTTTTCTACATGTTTCATCTAAGAAGATCCGTCCATATTCATGGATAGCTTCAGCTAAGAAACGATAGAAAATGAGGCGAAAGGACACGGATGTCGAAGTGAGCTCTGAGGACGAACATGGAACGAAATGTGACCAAACAAGCGACGAAGTTTAAGACAATCATGGCAGATATAGACTAAGCTTCAGTAACGTAAGCTCACCCAAGTGGAAGCATATGATGGACGTAGAGGGCTCACAGGAAGGGGACTAACTATACGAATAGGTAGTCACACAGAAAGACTGATAAACGATGGCGGAGCAGCAGACCAAGTTTTACAATCGGATATTAACAGTGTGTTACAATTTGACGGGATGAAACCAGTAACATACTACTTACTGTATTTCCAAATCCAACGGAAATTCTTGGAGGAATACTGCCCCGGGCGACCAATTATCGGAGGGGTACTCCGTGAATGCTGGTCGATATCTTGATCGGACTGATCGCCGCAAGGACGATCGGTCTGATCATCCTGGTCATCCGAACGGTCATCACAAACGACAGGATTAACCTTTTGCTTCATCTTACCTTGTGTACCCACTCGTTCACGGTAGTTACACTCACGGGGTGGACTCTAGATAAATATAACTTCCCGATCAGGTCGACAAAAGGTGCTTCTTCGAGACAGGGTTGTTCTCCGGTGGAAACCTTCACCGGAGGATTGTATAGGGTTGGTACTAGTACTTAATTCGGAGTAACGTAAAGGCCGCTGTCGGGAAGTTTCAACCGACCGGTCCAGTCAATAATGAGAGATAATCCATAGCAAAAAAGAAACGTAAATTCCACGATTAATAACGATCTTCTATCTCCACCAAACCTTTTTAATAACAATCTTTCACAGCAATTCCAACCCTTTATCTCCAAAAAACCGTTCCAATTATATAACGTGTTACAACACGTGGACGTGAGTGGTAAGGATCAAACAACCTAAACCAATCCTATCGGGGGACTTTCGGCGGGACAAATTGCGTATGTAAGGGACCGAACTGAGGATAAGCTGAGCTAAAGGTGACCTTGTTAGTCCTTGCTCCCAATGACCGCCGACACGTGGCGGAGCTATTATTTAAAAAATATAGTACTAAAATCCAATATTAAATGTACCGTACACGAATCTATGTGATCCACCCAATACTTCGAGCTTAAGGATCCTGTCACATGACTGGTCAATATTACTTTCGGTCATCGTTCACAATAACCCGGTCTCTTTTGCTATACTAATAGTCCTTCTTTGTCGGGTCATCCTTGCCCAGTCGTATTATCCATTTTCGACCACCTGCGGATGAAGAAGGGGCGGCCAATGAAGAAGAAGGGTTATGAGCATGAAGAGGTTGGCCTCAGAAAACAAGTGGAGTTAATATATAAAGATGATTAGCTCATGCAGGCAAAAATTACCCGAAAAAGGAAGATTGAAATCGGACATGTTTCCTTTGTTGGAAAGAAGTGGTATGGTTTGAGAGTCGGATCACTACTGTGTGCGGCAGCGATCAGGATCAGGGGCGGCTGTGGAGAGATTAAGAAAATGTAAATATAAGTGGCCCACACCACTGCGCGGATTGGCCGAATCGAGATATCAAATGCAACGGATTGGTAGAAAAAGTGGATCGAACGCCCGGCGAGACGAGTGGAAGCGATCGGCAACGGTATACGATAATGGAATTATGGAGAAATGGTAGAAAGTACCGTAACTTGATTTGGAACGAAATGACCGCAGTGGAATAAGCTAATCCGAGTGGACCGATCGCTCTCGAAATGATGAAGTGACCAACCGGGCTTCCTCCAGATACCATAGAACATGCCGACCTGCTCGGACGATCGATCTATTTTGCCCGTTGGGTATTATTGTGGTTAATGTTGGCGCTTTGATCTTTCTGGACTGATTCTACCCATTCGCTGATCGGATATTTGAAGATTGTGGATTGTTTATGAACACCGATCGGTTGATATTGTGGCTAATGGAAGTTGACGATTGAAGGATAGATAGTTATTATGGCTACAGAACCACTGATCTGATATGTGGTGGCCGAACAAGTGTTATGATCATCTCACCGGAATATCCTGGTCATGTACCTATCGAGAAGTGGTCTTTTGGCGAATATCGTCAAATGCAGTTCCTGGTCGGAGAAGAGGGCCCGGCATCATGGTGCCGCAGGTGTCGGTCGCCTCCGGGATGGCGTCCGCGAGATTGTTGTTTGATTGATTTTCCAGGACGCGGAGTTTGCCTCTTTGCAAGGGGCTGGCGAAGTGTTGCGCATGCAACTTGCCGCCCCAAGAGCTGACCACAAAAACCAAACGCGAGATTTTGAATATCTACAGTTGCTGAAAAACCAACTCGCTGAACATCGGTTAACATATTGAGATACCCCGCTTTGCGAATCGCGTGAAGCTTACTACAAACACCAAGACGTGAACGACGATTTGGTCCGGTGTGGTCAGAAAAGGAAGGCCAGATCCGAACAATGACCGAAGAAGGTGATCACCTATCCACCGCGGTCGACGATGTTAAGAGGCACTCACCGGAGGAGGTCGCGCAAAAGGAGCTCGCATCTCCGACCTACAGGTTGAGCGTGATATATATACGGGTGAAGATGCCTCTTGACCTTATCGGTCCTTTACGGTCTGAGCGACACCGTTCGAAACCAAAGTGCACTTCCCCATTTTCGTTTTTTTCTATATGATTCTTCAGTCACCAATTTATTTTCCAATGATCTAGATCAGCAGATCGAAATGCTCCAGAAACCGTTGGTGGCGGTGATCCGTCAGCCCTAAAGAACCATGATCCCCGTCGGGATCATGATCAGCTCCTACAGGAGCTGTTCATCGCGACCCGGGAAGTGAACATCCTGGAAGAATATCTCGTCCATCCTGAGGAGCAGATCGGACTTCTCTTGACCCAAAATTCGGGCGCCCAAGTCGACCAATGCAAGCTCCAGAAAAACGTACGACGTTCCAAGGGGTAGATCGAAGATTGCCAGCAAGAGTTGACTAAGATGCCGTTCGTACCCCGATTGGCCACGTATCCGGCCAATCTCCGGTTGGAAAACTATCTACGCACTTCGAAGGTCAGGTCGGCTCATCGGCCTTTGCCGGCAGGTCCCTAAGTTTATTGGACCTTTCAAGGTCCAAAGCGTAAAGGGGAATGCCTAAACACTAGACATTCCCGCGGCCATGCGCCTACACCCAACGTTTTACGGTGGGAGGCTCAAGCCGTATCGATCGTCTACGTCTTCGGACGAGACGCATCGCCACGGCGAATGCCGTGCTTCTTCAAGTCTCCCAAGAGAGACTTGTAATCGGTCTTCAACCGATTGTGAGAAGTCCGGAGAGTTTCCATCTCCGACTTTAGTCGATCTATCTCGACCAGCCGAAGATCATTCTTCCGCTGCATTGCGAGATGAGCGCTCAATATGTCGCCAATCTCGTAGCGATGAGAACGATATGTCCTCATCGTGTGCGCCATATCGGTGCTCAGCCCGTTGCAATGCCTCTCGAGCTTGCGGAGCTGCGAGCCATGCTCCGCAACAACAACGCCGAGGGAATTGCCAACCCGCACCACCCCTGATTGATAATCAAGGGAAAAGCGGTAAATTCTCGAGCGCTTGATATCGAAGCGTCGGTTCGCTATAAGAAGGGGCAGCGCACCGAGTACTTGGTACGCTCGTTGGGGTATTCCCAAGCGTTTGACTCTTGGGAACCGATTGAGGTGCTCATGGCGGATGTCCTTGACCTCCTGAAGGAGTTTGAGAAGGAAACTTCTCTTCAAACCCGAAAGAAGCATCAACACTAGGTGTTGATGCATGTGGGACATCCGTACTAGGTATTGATGGGTGCAAAGTATCAGCACTAGGTGCTGATGCATTAAGGGCATCAATTAGGACTTTAACACTAGCAGGTGCCGAGTAACCTCGGTACCCTCGTAGCTCCTTTTCGGTAAGACGAGGAGCTCCCTTGGGACAACAAGGGCAAACCATGTGAGAAGGAAATCCGCAAGAATTCCTTCTTTAATGCAGGTAAAATGAATAAACTCCATTTTACCTGAGCGTGAGTGCTTTAAGAAGCGTTCACCGTTTACATGAACGTTACTCAAGAAATCGTCGGGGCCTTTGTTGTAGTTTTCAACAAAGGCATTCCAACTTTGGGTCAGGGCGTCCTTATCGTCCCTGTTCTTTAACGACCCTTTCCGCTCGTATAATACGAGCCTGATATTAAAGGTCGATAAGTACCGACGTCTATCGTCGGTACTTCGATCGAAGTTATGATTGCGAAGGTCTTCGCAATCATCAAGCGCAATGATCGTCAAACAACGGGTATTGACAATCGCGCTTGGTGTGCCCACCGGTTTCGGCACAAGCGTCCATGCTGAGTCCAAATCCTACTTTGTACGGAACATGGCGTTGCCGTACAAACATGGTGAATCAGAAGCAGCGTAAGCCGCTTCTGCGCGTTGTTCTTGGCAGGTGGAGCACCACCAGCCACCTCAAAGTCGTTCGTCACATCCAGGCGAGTACGAGGACGAGGAGGAGCTCTACGCTCCTCATGCCACCGTATGATGGAATTGTCGCTGTCGTAATCGACAGCGTCAGAATCCACTTCGCCATCACTTAACGGCGATGCAATTGTAGTGAGCTTACGCTCTCTAGATTCATTGCCGAGGGCGGTGACGTCCTCACCCTCCTCTTTGGCGTCAGATAACTCTCCGAAGATAGGATCGGGCTTCTTAGCCACCCACCCTGCGCCAGGTGAAGGTGCGGAAGATGTTGCATTAGCGACATCTTTCCGCCCTCTTTTAGACACTGCTTCTGCAGCATCTACTACGAGAGACAATGGGTCTCTCGGCTTACTCTTCGACGCTACATTAGTAGCGTCGGCATGCGATGTTGGCACCTATGCACGTAATGCAGAGGTGGAAGCTGCGTTAGCAGTAGCCTTGTCACTGATCACATAAAGAGGCACATAAATTTCAGCATTTTTTATGATTCTACATTATTCCTAAAAAAAGCACAACAAGTACCGGCAGCACTATGTCTGGTCCGAAGGTTTGGAAATCTCACCGGTCTAAAGGTGCGGAAAAAAAAAGTAATTTTTATTCCTCGATCCAGATGTGCAACTTAAGGAATGGTATGGTAGAATATGATCATTTATCCGACATCACTTGAAATGTGTATATAATATTTTAGCAAATCAGTGAGCGATACATACTTTTTAAACCAATAATGAGTCTATCCAACCCTTTAGCGGGCCTATTTTGACCAATCAAATTGCAGTAGTTGGTTCCGACGAATGAATCCCTCCCTTAGGTTTGCATTTTCATAAGTTGTCTGTTGTCTCGCTTTGGCTAAAAATACTAAAGTGAACGGATAATAATCTATATCGTTATCCCTCAAGAAATATGTTCTTACTGGTCAGGGATTTCATACACCCACACTATGATTATCTGTAACTCTCATACCTTGTACAGATTTACCGTACGCGCCATGTATCCTTGAAATATTCAGTAGACGTCATTTTCTATGACTTATACAGTGATATCACCACTAAAGTTTATCCAATTCCTTCGTATTCATAGACCACTGACTTTTTTATCTTCACTGCTAAGAGGTTAGTTTATGCATTTATCCGGTCATCGTACCGTGAGTCCTATCCTAAGTCCGATGTCGGAAGCTTCTCGGAAAAGTCGGATTTTTATAGTATGGCATCCTAGTGGTTGAACCAGGTGACACTGTCCGGTATTTGGGCTGCGAAATAAGATATGGAGAACATAATTCCCAAAACTGGGCGTTAGGAATTAGGAATATACAAAAGATATTAGCAACGGCAACTCAATGTGGTATATTGCTAAAAGATCGCGTTCTCCGGTTTAACTCGATTGTAATCCCCGCGATACTGTTTACGGCGAAAGTGTTTCATTCCCCTGTGGAGGTAATGCTACATTTAATCCCGGTGCAAAAAAACTTTATCCGGCAAAAACAACAAAGATGTAAATCTAGTTCGCCACAAAATTTCTCCAAGCCTGTTGTATACTCCTAGAGAGCCAGGGGCTTAGGACTATTTCGCTTCTATTTGCATTATGGGTGCAGCGGTTAAAAGACGCAATGATGTGGCTTATCTCAGCTAATGATATATATCGAAGAGCTTGGCTATCTTGGAAGGAAATAGGCACTTCCACCAATCACACGATGATTTCAGTCATACTGGGATTCCGCAAAAGCATCATTTATACACGGATATCATATCGAAAGACAATCCCAATGGCAACATAAATTGGTCAATGGTAAGGTCGTGACCAAGAATAACTTCAAGGACTTAAGCAATACACAAACCAACATCTGACGACCGCTATCAGATTAGACACTGAAAAAAAAATACACCTCCAAAGCAATGACTCCAGGCCAGATCGTAACCATTCCTACTGATATTGAAAAAATCCCTCATCACTGATTCATTTAACAAATCGTAGATTTGTGGGGATCCTTTTAATGGGATGGAAATCCATGGATTAGAGATGAAAGAGTTGCCACCCTTGTAGCACGGAAATTTGACAGAATTCCTCGAGTAGTCATTTTTGCTCTTCGAATCCGAAGAATTTTAGAGACGAGTTTTCGTGACAGATTTTATCGACTTATTCTGTATCACATACGTACGCAAAAATTACAAGATGGCTCTGTGCTATAATTCTGGCTTCTCCAAGAGTGGAAATAGACCATTACATTGGAAACCCACCAGACATCCAAATTTTTCGAGCTCCAGACATTTTCAGAGAATTCAAATGGAGACTGATAGCACCTGAACTTGTCGAAGGACGAAATGGAGATTTGGGTCAGCCAGTGAGATTGCGACAACAATCAAATGTCACTCAGTGGTTGGTGTTTATCAACGAAACAAAAGGACGTGAACGACTGGAATGAAACTGGATACAAGGTAGTGGCCCTGTATCCATATCCACAACTTCATAGTTTCTCGTGGCCTATCGATGAAGGGATTCGATCAATATGGAGACTCCCAGTACTTCTCAGGAAATATTTCAAAACGGTTTATTTTAGAGCAATGGCAACACAGTTACCACTAACAATGCAAAGATGAGTATGGGACACCCATGGTGAACAGCAACCCTAGATCAACACCCAAAACGATCTGGAAACAAGGTCACATTCTCTCTGTCTACCAATTTTGGGTGATTTATAGAATAACAACCATGCAGTTGAGCACATTTTTATAAGAAGAGGTCTGGTGACGTAAAGTATATACTGGACGAGAACTGTAATAGCCAGCGATCTGTGCCAGGATATTGGCAAAAATCTTGTTGCTCGTTTGAAGCAACGAAATCGGCCTATAATTTAGGCATTTGTCGAATCCCCTTTTCTCAAGTGGTATCACTATAGCTTTAAGAAAGGAATGAAGAGGGCGCCTCGTGAGAATTTGATTATACAATGAACAAAAGTCCAACTAGTTCGTCACGAAAATCTTTGTAGAAGGTTTCCTAAGCCCTGTTCTCCAGTTGCTGTCCTCTCTATAACGCCATAATTGCTATAATCACTTCCTCGATCTCGAATTGTGTCCATCAACAGTAGGTTTGTTGTTGCTGACTCGTCAAATCTCTGAATTGTTCACATTCGTTTCATTGCAGATGACAAATTCCGTCGGGTTCAGCATGACGTTTGCGGATGGTACCTCCAAGGTGATGGCGAGAGGTCTGGATAGATGTTATAATTTTGAAATGCAGACCCTTGACCGAACCAATAAGCATGATAAAGATGTGTCACAGTTTGCCCCCTTCTAATATTGCAGTTTGCGAATAACTAACGAATAACCCTATCGCCAATATAAGTATCCTATCGGGGAACATATTTTTGAAGAAAGAGAAGACGATAATTTTGCAATTGACTTGGATATTCCTTATAGTCTGAATAAAATTTTTTGGGCAAAGGGCAGTTTTTCTTTCTTTCCCTCTAAATTTTCCCGGAATTTTTTAAACCCCCACTTTTTATTATTTTTTAATCGTTTTTAAAAAAAGTTCTCATTTTTTAAATCTATTTTTTTTCACTTAACCTATGCGTGAGAAAAGAACCGTGGACGGATCACAATAATAATTTTTTTAAGTAGTCATTGGGATGGCATCTTATGCTGTATGCACTACAACAGCTAAATCTTTCCATTACCATTATCTTACCTTAGGCAAGTTAGCTATCTGAGTGAGCCTTAAAACCAATTCATGATATTCATTAATATGCCTAGCTGCTGTGATGGGTGTAGCAATTGAGTTTAAGGCCTTGGAAACAATTAATTTCAAAAAGATTACGCACTGATATTAATAGTAGATAGTATTATACTTCCTCCGGGGCAAAATAAACGCAACATATACACAAAATCCATCGTAATTGGTTCGAAATTACGTTTTAGAGAACACGGATTGGATGAAAAGAAGGCACTAAATCACCTCTTTTCTGTTAATATTTTTTCTCATCGAATATCATCCTAGGACTGATGCTGAATGGACACAGCGAGCGGCGGTCGACATGAAAACTCCCGCCCTAGTCCAAGATGACAAGCAGGCGTACTGAAAGCATGAAAATAAGTGTATCAGCAAAAGTGCTGTTATAGGACGAAGTTTCTACTCCTTAAGAGTGCCAAATCAAGCGCTTCGCAGTCTAGAGTGGTCCGAGCTTAATGCCGTTGTTCAGGCGATAAATATCCCAGTTTTCAACACTGGAAGCGCCTGAACGTGTTATGAAGGTTTCATTTTTTCGTTGTTTGAAGTGCATTTGGCTGTTCGTTTAGCGAATACTACGAGCAAGTTGATTACCACGATCCAGACATATACCTAAAAATGTCCTTAGCTGCTGTTGTCCGACCAAGGTACTCTATTGAATAGTTTCTTGTTATTTTTATAATTTCTAAGTTTTTATGTGCCGTATTCAATAGTTCCCCGTTCTCTTCTGATTGTGAGCCCCTATAGTGAATATTTGTATCAGATAATAATCCGATACTTTCAATTTAGATTTGCTGCCTTTATTTTGGACACCTATATATTCCGATCGTGCGTTTATTTTGCCCCGGAGGAAGTATATATTATTAGTGGAATCTATAGGATAATATTAATATCAAACACAATAATGCAACATCTAAAAATGCACATTATTAGTGATAGTTCTGCATTGAAGTCTAAGGAAAGCTTAAAACTGTGGGTAATGCTTAAAATCATCGTGATCTAGACAGCGGTCAATTTTATTTGAGAAGTTACCCGTACACTTTCGAGAAGAAATTAAAATATCTATTGATTATCGGGAATAGTTATTTGGCGATAAATGGATTGGCGGTTTCAAAGCACAAGTTTGGTGATCCGTGTGATTTGAGATTGGCTGTGTGAAATATTTGCTACATTCAGCATAGACAAGCTGATACCAAATCATAATGATGATGATGCATTGCTTGCTTAGCAGACAACTACAGGTCGCAAGCTCAAACACAGCTCTCATGTGCATTGCTTCGCTACTGCAAGAATAATGTCACTTTCCACTATGGCTTATTTTTGCGCAACCACTAAACCTTTTTGCTGCTGGTAGGTCAAATACATTTTACAGCAACTAATTGCACTTCTTTTGCTCTTAAACAAACCCCAACCTCTGACTGTCTCCCTACCCAATTGCTCAATATCTCGCTATTGCGATTCAGCAACCCTAACGCGTTGGAACACAGCATTATTACTAATGCTACTTCATTGGACTATAACTCAGTCTTTACACGTCATAATAAACAGTTAATATTTACACTTATACTTTCTCCATGTGACCTAGGTCTTGCGTTTAAATTTTAATACTAATTTTTTGGCTTCAAATATTCTGGACTGAATAATGTAATTTACTGTCTCTTCTCACAAGAGTAGTCCGATGTATGTCTGCTCGAGTTACGTTTATGATTTATATACGCGTGCAGGCCTTATCTCGTATTTGTCGTCTGAGTTGCTTTACTCTTCTTACCCAATCGTTCAATAGTCTTAGTCGGGGGGGGGGGCTTGC
>MIQA02001542.1:0-50166 GCA_001887855.2 Sclerospora graminicola | reverse complement strand
TGACCGGGAGTCGCGGCGTCTTCGTATACTCACCTCAAGTCGCCCGTGTTTTGAACACGGTATTAAGTATTGGGAAGTGATGACATTTTGGCCTTCTGTGGAAAAGTGTGGAGTTATATCTGCTTTACATACACTTGGATTCACCCTTCATTGTTATTGGTTTAGCTGGCCGATTGATTATTCTCGGTCCAGCCGGCACTATACAAAGTTCAAGTGTATTGCCCGACGAGCTCCCCGGTGACGATTTCCGCCCAGGAGCTACCCCTAGTCCTAACCCTCATCTCCCTATTCGACGGATTTACACTTTTCGCCCCAGGGTCCACCAGGAGAGCAAACCACCCAGTACTGACGGGTACACAAGGTGAGCTTTCAACATGCAACATCCGAGCAGTCACGATCAAGCGGATGGAAGTGACCGATCCATCCGGCCGGATGCCGGATCGGATCATGACTCGGATGGACGGAGTACCCCTCCGACAGTCAGTCGTCTGGCCCCCCGTGGGTGCTCGCATCTCAGAAAAAATTCTAAGAGCGACTACACCACAATGGTGCGCGTGCCCGGATCTCTTGGTGACTCAGAATATCACCATGATTCCTTTGATGATGAAAAATATGTGAAAATCAAAGTGGAGGAAACTTTATCGGGTCTATTGAAGGAAGGCGTATCGTGTCCATACCTAAAGGAAGCAATGGTCAACCTGGTCTGGTGGAGTGCCAGGACGAAATTAAAGATGAAACAACTCCCCACATGGCCCCGATCGGGGCCGGTCTGGGTTATAGTAAAACTAACTATAACCCGGGAAAAGATCGAGGTGCTAACCTCGATAATATGCATAAGAAGAAAATGGAAAAAGGCAGAAAAAACATGGGGGGCGGATCAATGTGATCAACCTAAAAAATATGTGAAACCTAAACCGAAGATCATCAAAGAAGATGAAGAGAAGACTGAACCAGCTGAGAAGACCACTGTTCAAGATGTAGATAGACTGGTCTATCTTCGAGTGTTTCACAAGTTCCTAGCTACCAAACGAGTGATGAAGATCATAAACCCCAAGATCATCGGGAAGCTTGAAGGTCGGGCGACCAGGCCGGTTATCACAGGCAGTCAACTTGACCTGATCTGGAACCTCTTGGCGCAGATCGACGAAGTCGGTTTCACTACTGGTGCGTTCGACGCGAATATGCTGTTCGATCTAGACCAAGGGACGATCAGAGAAGCTATGACAACTCTGTATGATCACCTTGCCTCACTACTTGAGGCGAACCCCGTGGTCCAGTCGCCGATCGCGGATCATTCACACCGATCGCAGTTGGTTGAATATCCTATGGATATTAAGTCAATATATCAATCGTCATCACAATCTGGAGCGGAATCCACCGACTCCTCGGTTGGAATAACACGTATGACGATGGGCCCGAATAGGATCAGCAGGTTGACCCCAAGATCGAGTCGCAGAGCAGGAAAAGGAAGCCCGAACCTGGTCGAGTCGGATCAGATGATAGTTTTGAAGATGCTCAAGAAGTTGCACAGAACGATCCAACTCCCAACAGTAACCCTACTAACATACCGGAGATCCCAGAGCAAATGAGAACCATGTTCGCGACTATGATGAATCGATTTGCGAGTGAACAATACGGATTACCTCAGTACACACCTGGGCAAGGACAACCATGGCGATCGACACCAAACATGAATCAATCCACTGAGAAACCGGTCAAGAAACCCGTGGACGTGGATATGGAATCAGTTCGATCGGCCGGAATTGTTCGATCGATATGCCAGGCCAGTCACCAAGATCGACTCCATAGATCACCCCCACGTAGTGACGTGGACATGGAATCGAAATAAGAGATCAGTCAACATTTTGATCCGGATGATATGGATATGGAGATGCCTCGTAGGGCAAATATGGCCTCCACGCAGGCATTTGACAGTGATTCCGGAACGATCCCTCGAGTGCGAATGTCGGCGATATCGGAATTAAAAGATTTCACCGGCAAGGATATGGATGCTGATCAGGCTAGAGCTTGGTTGAGTCGGACTAAATCAGTCCTTTAGAGAGATAAGACGCCGGAAGGTGAAAGATGTCTGATTTTCGCTGATCTAATGAAATGCCTGGCCAAGAACTGGCTTAAGCCGAGAAGTGCGTTTAAAGTGGCCTCGATTGTGTGAAGAATTTGAAGAGCAGTATTGCAACTGGGGGGTGTCTGTCGCGAGACAGTATGACCATATGAAGAAAAGATCCGACGAAACACCAATTGAATACTTACATCGGCTGAATGTTGCTGGTCTACGCGCGAAAATGCCGATCAAGGATCCACGACACCCGAATATAGCTCGCGAGCATGTCGAGCACTTTATTGGCACTTTGGATAATCGTGATTTGGCTGATCAGCTAACCCTGCTCCGAAAAAGCGATTCAAAGCAATTAAAACCAACTCTGAGAACGCTGCAGCGGGCCAAAAGTCGACAGCCCAAGGTCGAGGTAGGATCGAACCGTTACCGGTCAAAGCCACACCCTGATCAGGGCAAGATACCGGCAGCTCGACCAGCCAGAGCGATTCGAATGATCGCGAAGGAATCAGACAGTTCGGGTTCTGAAGAAGAAAGTGGCCAGTCGAGTCTGAGCTCGGACGAAGAACAGTACCGTCATGTCTTTACGACGGAGCCAGTGTATCGCCCGAGATCATCGACTAATGGCATGGACGGTCGGAAACCTGGTGGTATTCAACCTGATCAGGACCGATCTCGTAAGAAATATGTGCATTGTGGGTCGACCAAACATGGAGATCGTGATTGTTGGAAAAGAATTACGTGTGGAAAATGTGATCGTAAAGGTCATCCTTCTGATCATTGTTTTTCGTATGCAAGACCTGTGGGAAGCTTCATGACGCCGGCTCCTGTCCTATTGAAGATTTTTTTAATCTGATGCGCAAGTGGTATGTGCCGACTAAACATGCTGGTATGCTTCCACCAGATGTTGAGAAGATGTTAAACTAGATCGCTCGCCAGGTTGGAATTTGGTTCGAGCCGAGCGATCTACGTTCTGCATTTATGCATATGTCGGTAGCGGAGATAAGTTTGAGGAAAAGAAGATAACCGACAATACATGTTCTAATTCAAGTTGCATCGATCGGTGTCCGATCTACAGTCTCAGAGTGGATGAATATTCCCGATCGGACGTGATCATGGAGTTGGATCTACTGCCCGGTGAATCCCGAGGATTCTGGAAGTATCACTCTCCCGACAAGTGGTTTAAACAAGCAAAAAGCTAAAGGGAAAATTAATAATGAAAAAACACTATTCTATTTGACTCTGGAGCAGAAGTCTCGATCGTCGACTCCGCCTTTGCTCGTAAGGTGGGATGTCGTATAGACAGTACCCAGAGGCAACAATGTGTTGGGATCGGCGAAAGTTCGTACATGACGAAATACGATCACGTGTTAAAATCACCTTGGCAGGCTCCCTGGTCTACTATTTCAACGCTTGGGTTGGCCAGTTAGCCGGTCGAGACGCGATCCTGGGAATGGATTTTATGGTACCAGCCGGTATACGACTTGGCCTGTCTCATGGAACCCTGACTCTGCCGGATGAGGTGCAGATTCAGTTATCCG
Organism: Sclerospora graminicola; assembly: GCA_001887855.2. Lineage (NCBI taxonomy): Eukaryota > Oomycota > Peronosporomycetes > Peronosporales > Peronosporaceae > Sclerospora > Sclerospora graminicola. The sequence continues at coordinate 46,551 of MIQA02001542.1, read as the reverse complement.
GCCGACGACCTTTATACGGTACTCATGTACGGATGTTAAAAATGGGTCAGTACGAGAACATTGGGGTGTCCCGATCAGTCGATGTCATGATTCGGCCGTGTGGGTGGCAACAGAAATTGTGGCTAACCCGTGGTGAACGATGGGTAACAACGTTCGTTAAAGGTATCGGCAGATCAAGTTACATCAGGGTCACGAATATATCCGATCAGCCGCTGATCGTCCACGAAGACATGATCTTAGGGATGTGGCTACCCGAAGGGAAAGTACCTCGACAGATCGGGTATGTCTCAGTGGGATCACGAAGATATATTGAATGGCAGAATCTGGATTATCAAGCCACCACAGACCTGATTAGTGACGAAGACTTAGCGGATGAAGATACCTCACCTATGGTCGAGAAGCCGGAATATTCTACGCCGACCAAGCTGCTGATCAGGAGACCGCCGATCGAAGCAATAGGGGAGAGCCGGGTCAAAAAAGGTCTACAAATATTGAATATTATTAGACCCGGCTCACCGAAGACAGCGGGTCCAGAGAGCAAAAATGATGGTGAGGAGTTCAGGAGCGATCTTGAAAAGAAAAAGGAGGACGAATCTGCCGAAGTCGTTACGGAGGAAGGTGAACCCGAAGTAGATCATCAGTTGGATGACTTACAAGGGGCGACTCAAGATGATTCTGATCCGGAAAAGGTAGATCAGGTAGATGAACAAGTGTGTATACATGAAGATGGTGATCAGTACATTGAAGGTATCGAGAAGCAGATGGCCGTTTTGCCGGAAGTATCGCCCAATATGCCAGAAGTCACCATGGAAGATCTACAGGTCGGTGATCCCGAAGTGAACACTCCCGAGCAGATCGATCAGCTAAAGAAGATCATCTGAAAAAGGCGCCATCTACTGATGGGGAAAGGTAACGCCCTACCCCCGGCCGCATACGGAGCTGTTTGTTAAATAGACGTAGGCCGATCGCTCAACGTTGTCGCAAAGTTGCACCACAATACCGGGAAAGTTATCCCATTTGATCAAGGGCTTGTTGAGTACGAAAATCATCCGACCTTCAACATCGCAGTGGGCATCACCGATTGTGATTGTGATAAAAAAGAACGGGGTCGATATTCGACTATGTATCGACTATAGAATGGTGAATCGCCTCACGAAGTTGATGGTCTATCCGATGCCCCTGATCAATGATTTTACTGGAAGATCTGGATAAAGTTTTATGGTTTTGCTCGCTTGATATGGCTAGTGGTTTCTGGGTGGTTTCGATGACTGATCGTGCTCGAGAGATTTCGGCTTTCGTTACACCTTTCGGACTTTTCGAATGGAACCGGATGCCGTTTGGGTTAAAGAACGCCCCACAGATCTATCAGAGACTGATTGACAATGCTCTCTATGGATATTTCCAGATCAGTGCTGATCGAGAAGCCACCGATCTACATGATGTGTTTATGGAGGGTGAGCCGGACCAAGATCAGAGACGATCAGTTTTGGGAAGGCGATCATATATAGACGACATCTTGGTTACGGCAACATCATGGGATATGCTATGTGATAAGGTCGAACGACTCCTTGACACTTGCGAACGCTGGAATTTATCGATCAGCGTAGTCAAGATCTTCTGGGGTCAAGCCAAGGTCGCCTACCTTGGACATAATGTGTCGATTCAGGGCCTGGAAGCAAACCCGAAAGATTTGGGCGCTCTCAGTAACCTGTCTTTTCCCCGATCACTGAAGGCTATGCAGTCTTTTCTCGGATCCTTGAATTATTATAGCCGGTTTATCGAAGACTTCTCGATATATGCCGCTATATTATACGAATTGAAGGAAGTGGATTATCATGGGCTACGAGAACGTGATCGAATGGGTAAGTCACTAAGTAAGACTGGTCGCGAAACCGAAGCTATCGAATCGAATCTCAAGACTAGATCGCTGATCGATCGAACTGTGCCAGGGTCAGAGGGTCATATGGAACGAGCTATGGTAGCTTTCAGTATGCTGAAGGCGAAGATGATTTCGACTCCGATACTGAAGCATTTCGATCCGGAGAAGATTCCCGTGGTGATTCTATACGCCAGTAAATGGGCAATATCGGCCGCACTGGTCCAAGATCACGATGGAGTTTATTGCCCGGTGACGTTCACAAGCCGAACATTAAAACCGAATGAAGTTAACTATGGTATTGTGGATAAGGAAGTGCTAGCATTGTTACGTGTGTTGGATGTTTGCTACTCTATGCTGGTAACTAGATCAATTAAGGTATTATCCAGGCGATCTAGTTTGGCGTGGTTACTATCCGCGAGTGGTTTAGACGGAAGACTGGGGCGATGGGCAGCGGTGTTATCTCAGTGGACTTTGGAGATCATTAAGTGCACAAAGGGCGAAGAAGAAATTCTTGGGACGCTGGCAGCCAGCATCACGCCCCGATCAGAAGTCGATGAAGCTCTGATCGAGGTCGCTCCTCGGAAGCAACCACGTGAATCGATCACTATACCCCCACCGATCGTCGGCTCGGAGGAAAATCTAATCGTTGTAAGTTTCAACGGATCAGCGAGCGTGAAGAAAGGCGTAAGGACGTATAGCGCGCTCTTGTGGAAATTGCCAGAATGGACTGTCATATCTGCTGGTTCAGACTATACCCCGGGCATCACAGTCAATGAAGCCGAATATCGTGGTCTGCTGCTAGGTTTGGATCTCCTGCAAGAGCAAAAGATCGGAAGAGTATTCATATGCGGAGATTCAAATCTGGCTATTCGGCAGATCACTAGAGAAATAGATTGCAAATCACCGCGTTTGAAGTTGTTAAATGATTGTGTTATGAAAGCTCTTTGTGGATGGCTAAGTCATGACCTCTTACATGTGAAACGTGATTGGAAACGGAGTGCAGATCATCTAGCCACGATGACCATGCGTGATCAGACCGGATCGATAGTTACTGATACAGCATTGCTGGAGGAATTGGTGGAGATCAAAAGGCTGCCCGAGCGGATTCATGCGGAAGATAAAAAGGAAGCAGCCCAGGTCTCGATCATGACGAGATCACTAGCCAGATTAACACCTAACAGGTGCTCTCTCGAGAAAGCCTAACAGAAGAAATAGTACAGGAAATGCGGATCAAAAGAATTCTCAAGGCACAAGACGAACAAAAAAGGATCGTTGATTTGAATGCTTTTCTAAATGGAGATTTGATGAAACTGAGCTAGAGTGAAGCAAACGACTGTGTTAAGATCGCGTCCAACTATGAGATTGACGAAACGATTTGTTGTTTTACTATGTTCAAGCTGATCAGGCTGACGCAGATCTGGACTGGTCAGCAAGACTTGTGATTCTAGAGACTTAACAAGCAGATATCATTATCACGTCTTTAGAGGGTGGTCACCAGGGCGTGAGTCGGACATACCACAGGATTCGCAAACATTTCCACTGGAGAGGTTTATATCGAAGTGTCCAAAAGTTTGTCGGAACATGTACAGATTGCGAAAACAGGAAGGTTATGCCGAACATCCGGAGTAGACAACCTGGAAATATCCAGGTGACTAACCCTTTCCAAGTGATAGCGATGGGTCACATACCGTCCTTGCCGAAATCGTTCAAGGGCAATACAGAACTGCTGATTTGGACTGATCTGTTCACAGGACTAGTGATCGCGAAAGCGGGATTTACCCGAACAAACCAACAAGTCGCATGCGGTTATGAGGAATGTGTTTTAGGCGGTTTGGAGCAAGTGAGGTTATCAGGCACGATCGGGAACCAGGTTTCATGGTCGAAGTTTTCCGATCATTCAATAAGATGCTTGGTCAGAAACAAAGCGCGACCATGGCCTACCGTCCGCAAGCGGACGGCAAGGCCGAGCGCATGGTGCGGACGCTAACCAGAGCTATTAAGATGTAAGTCGCGGATTCCTCTCAACAAGATTGGGATGAGTATGCACAGAGATTGGTGTTTGCGTTGAATTCTTCTTTTGATCGGATCAGGGGAGATACTCCGTTTTACTTGCCGTATGGTTGGGACCCCCGATCTACTATCGAATCGGTGATTCCCGTCGGATGTACCCGAGGAAGAGATCGCGAAGCTCGTCGATGATGTATGGGACTCCAGCGCCATTATCAGCATGCGCGGGAACAAGTCAACGAACGATTGCGGAGGGCCATCCAAGAAAGAGCTGATCGGAACAATGATTAAGCTGATTCGCATAATATCGAACCGGGATCAAGGGTCTGGCATTTGTTGGATCGCGGGAAAGAAGGATACGCCCGGAAGTTAGCGCATTTGTGGCATGGATCATTCCGTATATCCGAATTGATCGGCGATCATCTCACCCGGTTGATCACTGCTGGTACCGATTACGGAATTTTCCGGATCGTCCACTTGTCGAAGCTGAAGCTGGTCCGGGAATACCCCGATCGACCGAAAACCAGGCTGTTTTGCGATGATCAGCCAAGGTTTGACTTCGACGAAGCTCTCTTGCCCGAAGACAGTTGGGAAAGAACGTTGGACCAGGACGAATTTGAAGTGGAGAAGATTTTGGATACCCGATCAGGCAAGAGGACTCGATTTGGCCGAACCCATCGTGATTATTTGGTTCGGTGGAAGGGTTATGATGATCCCGAGTGGGTAGATGAACGTGATCTGAACTGTGGAGCTCTACTTAGAGAATTTGGACGTGATCGGGTGAGACGAAGTCGATTTGAAGTGATGCAAACCGACGAAGAGGGTAGCCAGTAGTCTCAATAGCCTGGGTTGACACATTGTGACAGATCAGCCGAAGGTAATGGTCGAAAAAGTGAAAATCAGGGTGGTTGAGCTGGTTCAGAGTCAATGGATATATATAAACATATAATGCACGAGAACTACATTTGCATACATGTGAACGATCGGTATACAAGATGGAGGCAATAGTGAGATCTGAATATGAAGTGTGAATATGGAACGTGAAAGTTATCAAGAAACTGTCGTGATATATTGATGATTATGGAAAGAACGAATCGAAAGCTGGTTGTCACGACAATTACGGGCCATATTCCGTGCGCAGACGAGAAACCGTGAACCCCGGATGATCCATGGGGCTTGATCGGAACTGTTTTCACCAGGGCACTTGACAATCGGTAAAGCCCAATGCATCACGCAACGTGCCCCCCGGAGTTGGGTGCCCATAACCAGGATACCACTTCCCGCCGTCGGTCTTGATGCCTCGCGCTTCCACCCGGCAAACAGGCAGATGCAGCACGGCAGAAAACAAGAAAACGTCCAAGTCGCACTCGCCGCGCTGGATCCCATCGACCACGTAGTCGCAGATCACGGCCCAAGCAGCCCCGGCTTTGCTGCGTCGGCGCTTGCGAGCATGATAATAATGCTCCAGCCACGCGTCCTTACGCATTGCTGCTGTGATCGGGAAATTGTGGGTCGCCTCCCATATCCCTTGAACATCTTCCTGATAATACAGGGCCAGGCGTCCCTACAGATCAACAAACCAGGGGCGATCAGGGAAGTCCAACCCGGGTATAGGCGTCATGAGGATATCCCAAGGCTCTTAATCGTTCAAAAGCTTGATGGTCTTCTGTGTCAGCACATTCGATTGCCATTGCGTGTCCTTGGGCGTCGGCGACGTAATCGGAAAAATCCACCCTGGCGGACGGGACCACAAGCGAGGGACGAGTTTGCATCTTACCGAACGAACCAGAGGCATTAGGCCCCATACCTGGTCGGCACTCCAGGGTCGTCGGGTCGTCATATGAGCATGCGTCGGTTTGCCCTGCATAACGACGTATAGATCAATGAAGCTCTCATTCAGCGCCTGGAAGTCGAGATGCTTTACACGGATGAACAGGTCCAGCTCTTGGTAAAGCAACTTTGGGATTCGCGCATCGGCCGTGCCAACGTACAAAAAATGTTGAGCGAGAGTCGAAAGGAGGATGAAGATCACCGGCGCGAGCTTAATCTTGCTAGGGTTTAGCTTGAAACCCTAGAGCTCGATGGGCGCGCCTGGACTAACGTAATGGCAACTTGAGGAAGAATATGGCCCAGACCATGGACAGGTGGACCGACCCAAACGCTGATTCGGGGTCGCTTCGGACGGCTTTGCAGAGATTCCCTACCCCCGATCAACGGGTACACAAGGTGAGATGAAGATAAATATAGATCCTATCGGACATGAAGACCGGCCAGATGACCGGGAGGATCCGATCAGTCACCACAATGGTGATTCATCTGATTCAGATGCTGATCAGGATCAACGGAGTACCCCCTCCGATAGTTGGTCGTCCGGATTCCACCCAAGACTTCCGTCATGGATTTGGAAATCGGCTCCACTACTGAGTCAACGGAGAGATCCATGGTGGGCAGTTGTTCAGGATCAAGAATCAAGACAAGTTTTGAGGAACTGGCACATCCACTCCGACTATCAGGTATGGGTAATGTTTAGGATTCCACATGTCAACTTAATACCTTTCACGATCGTGCAATGTCTGTTTGGAGCTGTATGGTGGATGACGCTTGTAAAGGGACGACTATGGACTCGCATCACATATTCTGGAACTGCATAAGGGCGCAACAGTTATCAGCTCTCTTGCTCTGTCTGGGACACCGTCGTGTAAGCCTCTTGGATCTGTCCCGCCATTGCCCACCCTCTCCGTCGCTTCTTCGCCGATACATGATGCTGATCGGCCCGTAATCAGCAAGGCAGCGGCTTCTGCGTCCACTCCATCCCGTTCGCCGCTAGCTTCGCGATCGGTCTCATCGATCTTGAGTTCTGCGAAGCGTAAACGGGCAAGCTCATCAAAGAAGAAGATGGTTCCTGCCAAGCGCTCTCGTCTCATTGCTGACTCTGACGACGAGTCGACAGATTTGGATGAAAGGACGCTAACTGCTTTGGCCCGATCACGTAGCGCTGATCATCGAATTCCGGTGGCGGCCTCGTCGGGCTCAACTTCGCTGACCCGGGCCGTCGCTTTGCTTGACTCCGACGGCGAGGACGAAGATGATCTGGAAGACAAGCGACCGGCTCCGGCTGCTTCTAGCGCTCCTCCACCCGCCCGTACGACGCTGACCACCCGACCGCCCAACTTCACTGGCGTCTTCATTCCATCGAGCAAGACGACTATAGTTATGATCCGAATGAGAGCTTCATTGATCTATACGTCGTTATGCAGGGCAAACCGGCGCATGCTCATATGACGACCCGACGACCCTGGAGTGCCGACCAGGTATGGGGCCTAATGCCTGTTCTTTCGGTAAGACGCAAACTCGTCCCTCGCTTGTGGTCCCGTCCGCCAGGGTGGATTTTTCCGATTAGGTCGCCGACGCCCAAGGACACGCAATGGCAATCGAATGTGCTGACAAAGGGGGTCATTGACCTTTTGATCGATTCAGAGCCTTGGGATATCCTCATGACGCCTATATCCGGGTTGGAATTTCCTGATCGCCCCTGGTTTGTTGATCTGCAGGGACGCCTGGCCCTGTATTATCATGAGCATGTTCAGGCGATATGGGAGGCGACCCACCATTTTCCGATCACAGCAGCGATGCGTAAGGACGCGTGGCTGGAGCATTATTATCATGCTCGCAAGCGCCGATGCAGCAAAGCCGGGGCTGCTTGGGCCGTTATCTGCGACTATGTGGTCGATGGGATCCAGCGCGGCGAGTGCGACTTGGACGTTTTCTTGTTTCCTGCCGTGCTGCATCTGCCTGTTCGCCGGGCGGAAGCGCGAGGCATCAAGGCCGACGGCGGGGAGTGGTATCCTTGTTATGGGCACCTGACTCCGATCGGCACGTTGCGTGATGCATTGGGCTTTGCCGATCGTCAAGAGCCCTGGCGGAACCAATACCGATCAACACCCATGGATCATCCGGCGTTCGAGATTTCCCGTCTGCGCCAGAAGTATGACCCGTAATTGTCGTGATAACCAGCTTTCGTTTCAGTCTCTTCTTAACCATTAATATATCACGAAAGCTTTCTGATAACTTCCATGTTCCGTATCCACACTTCATATCCAGGCTCCAGCACTATCTTCATCTTGTATGTCGATCGTTCATATGCATGCGAATGTAGTTTTCGTGAATTATATGTATATATATATCCATTGACTCTGAACCAGCTCAACCACCTTGATCTCCACTTGTTTGATTATTACCATTGGCTGATCCATCACCATATGTCAACTTAGACTATTGAGACTCCTGGTTGCCTTCTTCGTGAGTTTGCATTACTACAAATTGGTTTCGTCTCACCCGATCCCGTTCAAACTCCCTTAATAAAGCTCCACGGTTCAGATCCCGTTCATCTTCCCACGCTGGATCGTCGTAACCTTTCCACTGCACCAAGTAATCACGATGGGTTCGACCAAATCGGGTCCTCTTGCCTGATCGGGTATCCAAAATCTTTTCCACTTCAAAGTCATTTCGATCCAACGTTCTTTCCCAACTGTCTTCGGGCAAGAGAGCTTCGTCGAAGTCAAACCTTGGCTGATCATCGGATTACAACCTGGTTTTTGGTCGATCAGGGTATTCCCGGACCAGCTTCAGCTTCGACAAGTGGACGATCGGGAAAATTCCGTAATCGGTACCAGCAGTGATCAACCGGGCGGCATGATCGCCGATCAATTCGGATATACGGAATGGTCCATGCCACAAATGCGCTAACTTCCTGGCGTATCCTTCTTTCACGCGATCCAAGTAAAGCCAGACCCTTGATCCCGGTTCGATTTTATGCGAACCGGCTTGATCATTATTCCGATCAGCTCTCTCTTATATCGCCCTCCACAGTCGTTCATTCACTTGTTCCCGCGCATGCTGGTAATGGCGCTGGAGTCCCATGTGCCATCGACGAGCTTCGCGATCTCGACCTCGGGTACATCCGACAGGAATCACCGACTCGATGGTAGATCGGGGGTCCCAACCATACGCCAAGTAGAACGGAGTATCTCCCCTGATCCGATCGAAAGAGGAATTCAACGCAAACACCAGTCTCTCTGCATATTCATCCCAATCTTGTTGAGCGGAGTCCGCGACATACATCTTGATAGCTCTAGTTAGCGTCTGTGCCATCCGTTCGGCTTTACCATTCGCCTGCGGACGATATGCCATGGTCGCGCTCTGTTTCTGGCCAAGCATCTGATTGAATGATCGGAAGACTTCGGCCATGAAACCTGGTTCGCGATCATGCCTGATCACTTCACTGGCTCCAAACCGTCGAAAAACACATTCTTCGTAACTGCAAGCGACTTGTTGGGCTGTTCCGGTAGATCCCGCTTTCGCGATCACCAATCCTGTGAACAGATCAGTCCAGATCAGCAACTCTGTGTTGCCCTTGAACGATTTCGGCAGGGACGGTATGTGATCCATCGCTATCACTTGGAAAGGATAGGTCGCCTGTATATTTCCAGGTGATCTCCCCCGGATGTTTGGCATGCCTTTTCCGGTTTCGCAATCCGTACATGCCCCGACAAACTTTTGTATACTTCGATATAAGCCTCTCCAATGAAAATGTTTGCAAATCCTGTGATACGTTCGACCTACGCCCTGGTGGCCACCCTCTAAACTGACGTGATAATGGTGTAAGATATCAGCTTGTAAAGTCTCCGGGATCACGAGCCTCGCTGATCGGTCCAGATCTGTATCGGCCTGATCAGCTTGAACATAGTAAAACAATAGATCATTTTCGTCGATCTCATAGCTGGACGCGATCTTAGCACAATCTTTTGCTTCACCCTGGCTCAGCTTCTCCAGATCACCCTTTAGAAACGCCTTCAAATCAACGATCCATTTTTCTTCGTCTTGTGCCTTGAGAATTCTTTCGATCCGCATCTCCTGTACTATTTCTTCTGTTAGGCTTTCTCGAGAGAGTGACCTGTTAGGTGGTGATCTGGCTCGTGATCTCGTCATGATCGAGACCTGGGCTGCTTCCTGTTTATCTTCCGCATGAATCAGCTCGGGCAACCTATTCATCTCGACCAATTCCTCTAGCAGTGCTTTATCGGTACTCATCGATCCAGTCTGATCACACATGGCCATCGTGGCTAGGTGATCCGCACTCCGGTTCCAATCGCGTTTCACATGTAAGAGGTCATGACTTGGCCATCCACGTAGAGCTTTCATAACACGATCATTCAACAACTTCAAACGCGGAGCCTTGCAATCGATTTCTCCAGTGATCTGCCGAATCACCAGATTTGAATCTCCACATATGATTACTCTTCCAATCTTTTGCTCTTGCAGGAGATCCAAACCTAGCAGCAGACCACGGTATTCGGCTTCATTGACTGTGATGCCCGGGGTATAGTCTGAACCAGCAGATATGACAGTCCATTCCGGCAATTTCCACAACAACGCGCTATATGCCCCTACGCCTTTCTTCACGCTCGCTGATCCGTCGAAGCTTACAACGATCAGATTTTCCTCCGAGCCGACGATCGGTGGGGGTATAATGATTGATTCTCGCGGTTGCTTCCGAGGAGCGACCTCGATCAGAGCTTCATCGACTTCTGATCGGGGTGTGATACTGGCTGCTAGCGTACCGAGAATTTCTTCTTCACCCTTGGTGCATTTGATGATCTCCAAGGTCCACTGAGATAACAGCGCTGCCCATCGCCCCAGTCTTCCGTCTAACCCGTTCGCGGACAATAACCAAACCAGACTAGATCGCCTGGACAATACCTTGATCGATCTAGTCACCAGCATAGAGTAACAGACATCCAATATGCGTAATAATGCCAGCACTTCTTTATCCACAATACCGTAGTTGACTTCGTTCGGTTTTAATGTTCGGCGCGTGAACGTCACTGGGCAATATATTCCGTCGTGATCTTGGACCAGTGCGGCCGATATTGCCCATTTACTGGCGTATAGAATCACCACGGGAATCTTCTCCGGATCGAAATGCTTCAGTATCGGCGTCGAGATCATCTTCGCCTTCAACATACTGAAAGCTACCATAGCTCGCTTCATATGGTCCTCTGACCCTGGCACAGTTCGATCGATCAGTGATCTAGTCTTGAGATCCGTTTCAGTGACTTCAACTTCGTGATCAGTCTCGATTGGTGATCTTCCTACCCGATCACGTTCTCGTAGCCCATGATAATCCACTTCCTTCAGTTCATAAAGTATAGCGGCGTAAATCGAGAAGTCTTCGATAAATCGGCTATAATAATTCAGAGATCCGAGAAAGGATTGCATGGCCTTCAGTGATCGGGGAAAAGGTAAGTTGCTGAGAGTAGCCAGATCTTTCGGGTTTGCCTCCAAACCTTGGATGGACACGTTATGGCCGAGGTAAGCGACTTTGGGTTGACCCCAGAAACTCTTGACCACACGGATTGACAAGTTCCAGCGCTCCCAGGTGTTCAGGAGTCGTTCGACCTTATCGCATAACATGTCCCAGTCCCAGGATGTTGCTGTGACCAAGATGTCATCTATGTATGATCGCCTTCCCAACACTGATCGGCCTCTGGTTCACCTTCCGTAAACACATCATGTAGATCGGTGGCTTCCCGATCAGCACTGATCTGGAAATACCCATAGAGAGCATTGTCAATCAGCCTCTGATAGATCTGTGGGGCATTCTTTAATCCAAACGGCATCCGATTCCATTCAAAAAGTCCGAAAGGTGTAACGAAAACCGAGATCTCTCGAGCGCGATCAGTCATCGAAACCACCCAGAAACCACTAGCCATATCCAGCGAACAAAACCATAAAACTTTATCCAGATCTTCTAGTAAATCATTGATCAGGGGCATCGGATAGACCATCAACTTCGTGAGGCGATTCACCATTCTATAGTCGATACATAATCGAATATCGACCCCGTTCTTTTTTATCACAATCACAATCGGTGACGCCCACTGCGATGTTGAAGGTCGGATGATTATTGTACTCAACAAGCCCTTGATCAAATCGGATAACTTTTTCCGATATTGAGGTGCAACTTGGCGACAACGTTGAGCGATCGGTCTCGCATTTCCCACGTCTATATCACAGACAGCTCCGTAAGCGGCTGGGGGTAGGGCGTTACCCTTCCCCATCAGTAAATGGCACCTTTTCCAGATGATCTTCTTTAGCTGATTGATCTGCTCGGGAGTGTTCACTTCGGGATCACCGACCTGTAGATCTTCCATGGTGACTTCTGGCATATCGGGCGATACTTCCGCTAAAACGGCCATCTGCTTCTCGATACCTTCAATGTACTGATCACCACCTTCGTGTATACACACTTGTTCGTCTACCTGATCTGCCTTTTCCTGATCGGTATCATCTTGAGTCGCCCCTTGTAAATCATCCGACTGGTGATCTACTTCGGGCTCACTTTCCTCCGTAATAACTTCGACAGATTCATCCTCCTTTTTCTTCTCATGATCGTTTCTGAACTTCTCATCGTTATTTCCGCTTTCTGGATCCGCTGTTTTCGGTGAGCCGGGTCTAATAATACTCAATATTTGTGGACCCTTTTCGACCCGGCTTTCCCCTGTCGCTTCGACCGACGGTCGTCTGATCAGCAGCTTAGTCGGCGTAGAATATTCTGGCTTCTCGACCATAGGTGAGGTGTTTTCATCTGCTAAGTCTTCGTCACTAATCAGGTCTGTGGTGGCTTGATAAGCCAGATTCTGCCAATCAATATATCTTCGGGATCCCACTGAGACATACCCGATCGAGGTACTTTCCCTTCGGGTAGCCACATCCCTAAGATCAAGTCTTCATGGACGATCAGCGGCTGATCGGATATATTCGTGACCCTGATGTAAATTGATCTGCCGATACCTTTAACGAACGTTGGTACCCATCGTTCCCCACGGGTTAGCCACAATTTCTGTTGCCGATCGCTCGGCCGAATCATGACATCGACTGATCTGGACACACCGATGTTCTCGTACTGACCCATTTTTAGCATCTGTACATGAGTACCATATAATGGTCGTCGACCGGATAACTGAATCTGCACCTCATCTGGCAGAGTCAGGGTTCCATGAGACAGGTCAAGTCGTATACCGGCTGGTACCATAAAAACCATTCCCAGTATCGCGTCTTGACCGGCTAACCGGCCAACCCAAGCGTTGAAAAAGTAGACCAGGGATCCTGTCAAGGTGATTTTAACACGTGATCGTCCTTCCGTCATGTATGAACTTTCGCTGATCCCAACACATTCTTGCCTCTGGGTACTGTCTATACGACATCCCACCTTACGAGCAAAGGCGGAGTCGATGATCGAGACTTCTGCTCCAGAGTCGAATAGAATAGTGGCTTTTTCGTTGTTGATCTTTCCATTAGCTTTTGCTTGTTTAAACCACTTGTCGGGAGAGTGATACTTCCAGTATCCTCGGGATTCACCGGGCAGTAGGTCCAACTCCATGATCACGTCCGATCGGGAATATTCATCCACTCTGAGACTGTAGATCGGGCACCGATCGATGCAATTTGAATTAGAACATGTATTGTTGGTTATCTTCTTTTCCTCAAACTTATCTCCGCTACCGACATATGCATAGATGCAGAACGTAGATCGCTCGGCTCGAACCAGATTCCAACTTGGCGAGCGATCTAGTTTAACATCTTCTCGACATCTGGTGGGAGCATGCCAGCATGTTTAGTCGGCACATACCACTTGCGCATCAGATTGAAAAATTCTTCAATAGGGCAGGCACCGGCGTCGTGAAGCTTCCCACAAGTTTTGCATACGAAAAAGCAATGATCAGAAGGGTGACCTTTACGATCACATTTTCCACACGTAATTCTTTTCCAACAATCACGATCTCCATGTTTGGTCGACCCGCAATGCACACATTTCTTACGAGATCGGTCCTGATCAGGTTGAGCTCTACCAGATTTTCGTCCATCCATGCCATTAGCCGATGATCTCGGGCGATACACTGGTTCCGTCGTAAAGATTTGACGGTACTGTTCCTCGTCCGAGCTCAGACTTGACTGACCACTTTCCTCTTCCGAACCTGAACTGTCTGATTCCTTCGTGATCATTCGAATTGCTCTGGCTGGTCGTGCTGCCGGTATCTTGCCCTGATCAGGGTGTGGCTTTGACCGGTATCGGTTCGATCCTACCTCGACCTTGGGCTGTCGACTTTTGGCTCGCTGCAGCGTCCTCAGAGTCAGTTCCAGTTGTTCTGAGTCGTTTATACGGAGCAGGGTTAGCTGATCAGCCAGATCGCGATTATCCAGAGTGCCAATGAAGTGTTCGACATGCTCGCGGGCTATATCCGGGTGTCGTGGGTCCTTGATCGGCATTTTCGCGCGTAGACCAGCAACATTCAGCCGATGTAAGTATTCGATCGGCGTTTCGTCGGATCTTTTCTTCATGTGGTAATACTGTCTCGCGACCGACACCCCTGAGTTGCAATATTGCTCTTCAAATTCTTCACACAATCGAGGCCACTTCAAACGCACTTCTCGGCTCAGCTGTTTAAGCCAGTTCTTGGCCGGACCTTTCATTAGATCAGCGAAGATCAGACATCTTTCACCTTCCGGTGTCTTGTCTCTCAAAAAGGCTGATTTAGTCCGACTCAACCAAGCTCTAGCCTGATCATCATCCATATCCTTGCCGGTGAAATCTTTTAATTCCGAGATCGCCGACATTCGCACTCGAGTGATCGTTCCGGAATCACTGTCAAATGCCTGCGCGGAGGCCATATTCGCCCTACGAGGCATCTCCATATCCAAATCATCCGGATCAAAGTGTTGACTGATCTCTCCCTCTGATTCCATGTCCACATCACTACGTGGGGGTGATCTATGGAGTCGATCTTGGTGACCGACCTGGCACATTGATCGAACGATTCCGGCTGATCGAACTGATTCCATATCCACATTCACGGGTTTCTTGACCGATTTCTCAGTGGACTGATTCATGTTTGGTGTCGGTCGCCATGGTTGTCCTTGCCCAGGTGTGTACTGAAGTAATCCGTATTGTTCACCTACAAATCGATTCATCATAGTCGCGAACATGGTTCTCATTTGCTCTGGGACTTCTGGTATGTTAATAGGGTTACTGTTGGGAGTCGGATCGTTCTGTGCAACTTCTTGAGCATCTTCAAAATTCTCATCTGATCCGACTCGACCAGGTTCGGGCTTCCTTTTCCTGCTCTGCGACTCGATCTTGGGGTCAATGTGCTTGATCCCCTTCGGGTCCAACGTCATACGTGTTACTCCAACCGAGGAGTCGGTGGAGTCTGCTCCAGATTGTGATGACGATTGATATATTGACTCAATATCCATAGGATATTCAACCAACTGCGATCGGTGTGAAGGATCCGCGATCGGCGACTGGACCACGGGGTTCGCCCCGAGTAGCGAGGCAAGGTGATCATACAGCGTTGTCATAGCTTCTCTGATCGTCCCTTGGTCTAGATCGAACAGCATATTCGTGTCGAACGCACCAGTAGTGAAACCAACTTCGTCGATCTGCGCCAAGAGGTTCCTGATCAGGTCAAGTTGACTGCCTGTGATAACTGGCCTGGTCGCCCGACCTTCAAGCTTCCCGATGATCTTGGGTTTTATGATCTTCATCACTCGGTTGGTAGCTAGGAACTTGTGAAACTCTCGAAGATAGAACAATCGTTCTACATCTTGAACAGTGGTCTTCTCAGCTGGTTCGGTCTTCTCTTCATCTTCTTCGAAGATCTTCGGTTTCGGTTTCACATATTTTTTAGGTGGATCATATTGATCCGCCCCCATGTTTTTTCTTTCTTTTTCCATTTTCTTCTTATGCATAGGATCGAGGTCAGTACCCCGATCCTTTCCCGGATTATAGTTAATTTTACTATAACCCATATCGGCCCGATCGGGGCCATGTGGGGAGTTGTTTCATCTTTAATTTTGACCTGGCACTCCACCAGACCAGGTCGACCATCGCTTCCTTTAGGTATGGACAGCATCGGAGGCGATACGCCTTCCTCCAATACACCCGAAAAAGTTTCTTCCACTTTGATTTTCACATCTTTTTCATCATCAAAGGAATCACGGTGATATCCTGAGTCACCAAGTGATCCGGGCACGCGCACCATTGTGGTGAAGCCGATTTCCAAATCCATGACCGAAGTCTTGGGTGGAATCCGGATACCCACTGGCCCGGACGACCAACTATCGGAGGGGGTACTCCGTTGATCCTGATCGCCATCAGAATCGGATGAATCACCATTATGGTGACTGATCTGATCTTCCCGGTCATCCGACCGGTCGTCATGTGCGATAGGATCCATATTCAACTTCATCTCACCTTGTGTACCCGTTGATTGGGGGTGGTTACACTCACTCAGGTGGACTCAGTGACAAAAACGATGATCTTGATCAGGTCGGAGGGGATGACCTTCTCGAGACTGGGGGTGTCCTTGGGTGGAATCTTCACCGGAGAACGGGTTGGGGTCGATACTTAATCAGTATCTAGGCACTGATCGGGAAACTTCGTCCGATCAGGCCAGCCAATGAGAGTGAGAGACAACAAGAAACCAAGAGAACGCGATCAAACCACGATTTCCACAGTAATCCACAAACGTTATCTCCACAAAACCTTTCCAATATTAATGACGTGTTCCAAACACGTGCGCGTGGGGGGTGAAGCTTGATAACCCAAACAAACCCGTCGGGGGCCTTTCGGTAAGCCAAAATGCGTCTAAGCGCGTCCTAACCGGAATTAAGCTGGGTAAGAGAGAACTAGTTAACCCTGTGCTCCCAATGACCGCGATACGTGGCGGAGCGACTCTTTGCTTAGGGGGAAAATCAAAACCTGTTATTATATATGCAATGTCCTATACCTAGTGTACCATACACCAACTCATGCATGATTTATACTTGGAACGTATTCACTTCGTCACACGGTTGCATAGCACCATCTTACCCATCTTTGCTGCACCTTCAAACTGATCCGTACCACTTCTGCTCTGATCACGGTCAAACTCTATGGCGATCTTCAATCATCCCGATCTCTCGTTAAATAGCCTGGAAAACACTCGAGATCTACCCCTCGGAAACTGTTCACTTCATATCCAACCCGGCTTAACTGAAAACACCATCTACCTTCACATCTGGACGCCGGTTTGGGGCCGATCAGCCCCGATCATGATCAGCACAGCGATCGGTCAAGTGATCGGGCAGTGAGCGGGGCGATCAGCCCCAGACCACTTCGAAACACCTTCGGGTTACCATCACAACGACTTTGCTTGCTCACTCGACCATATTCTCAACCTTCATTTCCTGTCGGGGTACCAAAATCGCACCGACTCAGCAGATCAGGCCTGATCGGGCCTTCTTACATCACTCCTGGACAGATCCATCGGCTCTCACCGCTTGCCTTAACTTGGTATTATTCGCACGGCTCGCCACTCCACATACCCCGTTCTATTCTATACCTGATCTTCGTATTCTGGGGCAGAATTAGGTGGCTCGACCGATCGGGCCGGAACCTCGTATCACATCCAACTTCAACATCTGCACTATTCAAAACTCGACCCGATAACTGTTTCTGATGTGTCACGTCTCCATTGCTGCTGTATCTCCAATTTGTCTCTGCCGATCTCGTCATACGTCCACGTGAACTCCACTTAATAAGCGTTATCCCGATAGTGATCGTGATCTTCGTCGTTCCATTAGTATCCGGGACCGAGCGTAGAAACGGTACTTGGCTTATCCCTTCCATTACGAAAGCCCGTTGTCCACCACCTTTTCGTCGTATGTGCGATCAGCCTGTCCGACCCATCAACTGTCTCATAATGATGGGTGTTCCATCGTCACCAATCAACGGTCATGTGTGGTGCACCTCATTCTCAACACTTTTCAGATCGCTTTACCACAGCCGCCCCTGATCCAAACTGTAGCCGCGCAACGACTGCAGTTCGACTCATCCATTTCCGAATTTTCCACTTGGCGACCAACCATGTCTGACTCAAGACGACCTTCTCTTTCCTTTCCGGCATCCCCGGCTGCCTCTCCGACCAACGACTCATCTCCCGGTCCAAGTTCAACTGGTCCTGCGACTTCCCTAATCACGACCGCGGCTACGATCACGACCAGCTTCATATCTCCCACGACAACCCTGACTTCCTATCGTCCGCCTTTGAGTTCCCTGCTCGGCCTTCTCCGAGTAGCCCCGTCAATTACTTGGAGCAGCTTGCTCGTCTGGTGGAGGGATCCGGCCCGCTCACGCTGGGGTCCGTGTAGACTAGCCGATTGCGGTTGGGGCTCCGAAGCGCAATTCCCGAGTTAGTTTCCCTGTACGATACTAACCGGGCGCTTAATGCCGAGTTGTTTGATCGTCGGGTCGTCATTGATACTCTGGAGCGTGATTATGTCGATCTGGCTAGCCAGCTGTCAGTTCTACGACTAGATCGCGACAACTTTGATCAAGATCTGCAGAACATGACAAGTCGCGTTCAAAGTTGACAGTTGAGCGTGATCAGTTGTCTGCTGATCTCGCTGCTCTGCGCATCTCCAAGCCTTCGGATACTGTCGCTTCTCTGCAATCGATGATCCGCTCGCTGTCTGTTACTGTTCGTCATCAAGGTATGTCCATCCCATCTGTCTCTTCTGCGATCTGTATATAACTTTTTCTATGCTTGCTTCCAGACGAGCACATCGAGGCGATGAAGTGTTCGATGGTCGAGATGGTGGGTCATTTCCAACAGCTCGATGACCACCGCCGCGACCATGATCAGCTGCTTCATGACAAAATTCGTACTGTCGAGGACGTGGAGCGCCTGGAAGTCGAGATGCTTTACACGGATGAACAGGTCCAGCTCTTGGTAAAGCAACTTTGGGATTCGCGCATCGGCCGTGCCAACGTACAAAAAATGTTGAGCGAGAGTCGAAAGGAGGATGAAGATCACCGGCGCGAGCTTAATCTTGCTAGGGTTTAGCTTGAAACCCTAGAGCTCGATGGGCGCGCCTGGACTAACGTAATGGCAACTTGAGGAAGAATATGGCCCAGACCATGGACAGGTGGACCGACCCAAACGCTGATTCGGGGTCGCTTCGGACGGCTTTGCAGAGATTCCCTACCCCCGATCAACGGGTACACAAGGTGAGATGAAGATAAATATAGATCCTATCGGACATGAAGACCGGCCAGATGACCGGGAGGATCCGATCAGTCACCACAATGGTGATTCATCTGATTCAGATGCTGATCAGGATCAACGGAGTACCCCCTCCGATAGTTGGTCGTCCGGATTCCACCCAAGACTTCCGTCATGGATTTGGAAATCGGCTCCACTACTGAGTCAACGGAGAGATCCATGGTGGGCAGTTGTTCAGGATCAAGAATCAAGACAAGTTTTGAGGAACTGGCACATCCACTCCGACTATCAGGTATGGGTAATGTTTAGGATTCCACATGTCAACTTAATACCTTTCACGATCGTGCAATGTCTGTTTGGAGCTGTATGGTGGATGACGCTTGTAAAGGGACGACTATGGACTCGCATCACATATTCTGGAACTGCATAAGGGCGCAACAGTTATCAGCTCTCTTGCTCTGTCTGGGACACCGTCGTGTAAGCCTCTTGGATCTGTCCCGCCATTGCCCACCCTCTCCGTCGCTTCTTCGCCGATACATGATGCTGATCGGCCCGTAATCAGCAAGGCAGCGGCTTCTGCGTCCACTCCATCCCGTTCGCCGCTAGCTTCGCGATCGGTCTCATCGATCTTGAGTTCTGCGAAGCGTAAACGGGCAAGCTCATCAAAGAAGAAGATGGTTCCTGCCAAGCGCTCTCGTCTCATTGCTGACTCTGACGACGAGTCGACAGATTTGGATGAAAGGACGCTAACTGCTTTGGCCCGATCACGTAGCGCTGATCATCGAATTCCGGTGGCGGCCTCGTCGGGCTCAACTTCGCTGACCCGGGCCGTCGCTTTGCTTGACTCCGACGGCGAGGACGAAGATGATCTGGAAGACAAGCGACCGGCTCCGGCTGCTTCTAGCGCTCCTCCACCCGCCCGTACGACGCTGACCACCCGACCGCCCAACTTCACTGGCGTCTTCATTCCATCGAGCAAGACGACTATAGTTATGATCCGAATGAGAGCTTCATTGATCTATACGTCGTTATGCAGGGCAAACCGGCGCATGCTCATATGACGACCCGACGACCCTGGAGTGCCGACCAGGTATGGGGCCTAATGCCTCTGGTTCGTTCGGTAAGATGCAAACTCGTCCCTCGCTTGTGGTCCCGTCCGCCAGGGTGGATTTTTCCGATTACGTCGCCGACGCCCAAGGACACGCAATGGCAATCGAATGTGCTGACACAGAAGACCATCAAGCTTTTGAACGATTAAGAGCCTTGGGATATCCTCATGACGCCTATACCCGGGTTGGACTTCCCTGATCGCCCCTGGTTTGTTGATCTGTAGGGACGCCTGGCCCTGTATTATCAGGAAGATGTTCAAGGGATATGGGAGGCGACCCACAATTTCCCGATCACAGCAGCAATGCGTAAGGACGCGTGGCTGGAGCATTATTATCATGCTCGCAAGCGCCGACGCAGCAAAGCCGGGGCTGCTTGGGCCGTGATCTGCGACTACGTGGTCGATGGGATCCAGCGCGGCGAGTGCGACTTGGACGTTTTCTTGTTTTCTGCCGTGCTGCATCTGCCTGTTTGCCGGGTGGAAGCGCGAGGCATCAAGACCGACGGCGGGAAGTGGTATCCTGGTTATGGGCACCCAACTCCGGGGGGCACGTTGCGTGATGCATTGGGCTTTACCGATTGTCAAGTGCCCTGGTGAAAACAGTTCCGATCAAGCCCCATGGATCATCCGGGGTTCACGGTTTCTCGTCTGCGCACGGAATATGGCCCGTAATTGTCGTGACAACCAGCTTTCGATTCGTTCTTTCCATAATCATCAATATATCACGACAGTTTCTTGATAACTTTCACGTTCCATATTCACACTTCATATTCAGATCTCACTATTGCCTCCATCTTGTATACCGATCGTTCACATGTATGCAAATGTAGTTCTCGTGCATTATATGTTTATATATATCCATTGACTCTGAACCAGCTCAACCACCCTGATTTTCACTTTTTCGACCATTACCTTCGGCTGATCTGTCACAATGTGTCAACCCAGGCTATTGAGACTACTGGCTACCCTCTTCGTCGGTTTGCATCACTTCAAATCGACTTCGTCTCACCCGATCACGTCCAAATTCTCTAAGTAGAGCTCCACAGTTCAGATCACGTTCATCTACCCACTCGGGATCATCATAACCCTTCCACCGAACCAAATAATCACGATGGGTTCGGCCAAATCGAGTCCTCTTGCCTGATCGGGTATCCAAAATCTTCTCCACTTCAAATTCGTCCTGGTCCAACGTTCTTTCCCAACTGTCTTCGGGCAAGAGAGCTTCGTCGAAGTCAAACCTTGGCTGATCATCGCAAAACAGCCTGGTTTTCGGTCGATCGGGGTATTCCCGGACCAGCTTCAGCTTCGACAAGTGGACGATCCGGAAAATTCCGTAATCGGTACCAGCAGTGATCAACCGGGTGAGATGATCGCCGATCAATTCGGATATACGGAATGATCCATGCCACAAATGCGCTAACTTCCGGGCGTATCCTTCTTTCCCGCGATCCAACAAATGCCAGACCCTTGATCCCGGTTCGATATTATGCGAATCAGCTTGATCATTGTTCCGATCAGCTCTTTCTTGGATGGCCCTCCGCAATCGTTCGTTGACTTGTTCCCGCGCATGCTGATAATGGCGCTGGAGTCCCATACATCATCGACGAGCTTCGCGATCTCTTCCTCGGGTACATCCGACGGGAATCACCGATTCGATAGTAGATCGGGGGTCCCAACCATACGGCAAGTAAAACGGAGTATCTCCCCTGATCCGATCAAAAGAAGAATTCAACGCAAACACCAATCTCTGTGCATACTCATCCCAATCTTGTTGAGAAGAATCCGCGACTTACATCTTAATAGCTCTGGTTAGCGTCCGCACCATGCGCTCGGCCTTGCCGTCCGCTTGCGGACGGTAGGCCATGGTCGCGCTTTGTTTCTGACCAAGCATCTTATTGAATGATCGGAAAACTTCGACCATGAAACCTGGTTCCCGATCGTGCCTGATAACCTCACTTGCTCCAAACCGCCTAAAACACATTCCTCATAACCGCATGCGACTTGTTGGTTTGTTCGGGTAAATCCCGCTTTCGCGATCACTAGTCCTGTGAACAGATCAGTCCAAATCAGCAGTTCTGTATTGCCCTTGAACGATTTCGGCAAGGACGGTATGTGACCCATCGCTATCACTTGGAAAGGGTTAGTCACCTGGATATTTCCAGGTTGTCTACTCCGGATGTTCGGCATAACCTTCCTGTTTTCGCAATCTGTACATGTTCCGACAAACTTTTGGACACTTCGATATAAACCTCTCCAGTGGAAATGTTTGCGAATCCTGTGGTATGTCCGACTCACGCCCTGGTGACCACCCTCTAAAGACGTGATAATGATATCTGCTTGTTAAGTCTCTAGAATCACAAGTCTTGCTGACCAGTCCAGATCTGCGTCAGCCTGATCAGCTTGAACATAGTAAAACAACAAATCGTTTCGTCAATCTCATAGTTGGACGCGATCTTAACACAGTCGTTTGCTTCACTCTAGCTCAGTTTCATCAAATCTCCATTTAGAAAAGCATTCAAATCAACGATCCTTTTTTGTTCGTCTTGTGCCTTGAGAATTCTTTTGATCCGCATTTCCTGTACTATTTCTTCTGTTAGGCTTTCTCGAGAGAGCACCTGTTAGGTGTTAATCTGGCTAGTGATCTCGTCATGATCGAGACCTGGGCTGCTTCCTTTTTATCTTCCGCATGAATCCGCTCGGGCAGCCTTTTGATCTCCACCAATTCCTCCAGCAATGCTGTATCAGTAACTATCGATCCGGTCTGATCACGCATGGTCATCGTGGCTAGATGATCTGCACTCCGTTTCCAATCACGTTTCACATGTAAGAGGTCATGACTTAGCCATCCACAAAGAGCTTTCATAACACAATCATTTAACAACTTCAAACGCGGTGATTTGCAATCTATTTCTCTAGTGATCTGCCGAATAGCCAGATTTGAATCTCCGCATATGAATACTCTTCCGATCTTTTGCTCTTGCAGGAGATCCAAACCTAGCAGCAGACCACGATATTCGGCTTCATTGACTGTGATGCCCGGGGTATAGTCTGAACCAGCAGATATGACAGTCCATTCTGGCAATTTCCACAACAACGCGCTATACGCCCCTACGCCTTTCTTCACGCTCGCTGATCCGTCGAAACTTACAACGATCAGATTTTCCTCCGAGCCGACGATCGGTGGGGTATAATGATTGATTCTCGCGGTTGTTTCCAAGGAGCGACCTCGATCAGAGCTTCATCGACTTCTGATCGGGGTGTGATACTGGCTGCTAGCGTACCGAGAATTTCTTCTTCACCCTTGGTGCACTAATGATCTCCAAGGTCCACTGAGATAACAGCGCTGCCCATCTCCCCAGTCTTCCGTCTAACCCGTTCGCGAACAATAACCAAGCCAGTCTAGATCGCCTAGACAATACCTTAATCGATCTAGTCACCAGCATAGAGTAACAGACATCCAATATGCGTAATAATGCCAGCACTTCTTTATCCACAATACCGTAGTTGACTCCGTTGTTTTAATGTTCGGCGAGTGAACGTCACTGGGCAATATATTCCGTCGTGATCTTGGACCAGTGCGGCCGATATTGCCCATTTACTGGCGTATAGAATCACCACGGGAATCCTTTCCGGATAGAAATGCTTCAGTATCGGAGTCGAAATCATCTTTGCCTTCAGCATACTCAAAGCTACCATAGCTCGTTCCATATGACCCGCTGACCCTGGCACAGTTCGATCGATCAGTGATCCAGTCTTGAGATTCGATTCAGTAACTTCGGTTTCGCGACCAGTCTCACTTAGTGACTTTCCCACTCGATCGCGTTCTCGTAGCCCATGATAATCCACTTCATTCAATTCATAAAGTATAGCGGCATATTTCGAGAAGTCTTCGATAAACCGGCTATAGTAATTCAGGGATCCGAGAAAAGACTGCATAGCCTTCAGTAATCGGGGAAAAGGCAGGTTACTGAGAGCGCCCAAATCTTTCGGGTTTGCTTCCAGGCCTTGAATATGTTATTCACGTTATGGCCAAGGTATGCGACCTTGGGTTGACCCCAGAAGCTCTTGCCTACGCTGATCGATATATTCCAGCGTTCGCAAGTGTCAAGGAGCCGTTGGACCTTATCACATAGCATATCCCATGACGTTGCCGTAACCAAGATGTCGTCTATATATGATTGCCTTCCCAATACTGATCGTCTCTGATATTGGTCTGGTTCACCCTCCGTAAACACATCATGTAGATCGGTGGCTTCTCGATCAGCACTGATCTGGAAATATCCATAGAGAGCATTGTCAGTCAATCTCTGATAGATCTGTGGGGCGTTCTTTAACCCGAACGGCATCCGATTCCATTCGAAAAGTCCGAGCGGTGTAACGAAAGCCGAAATCTCTCGAGCACGATCAGTCATTGAAACCACCCAAAAACCACTAGCCATATCAAGCGAGCATAACCATCAAACTTTATCCAGATCTTCCAGTAAATCATTGATCAGGGGCATCGGGTAGACCATCAACTTCGTGAGGCGATTCACCATTCTATAGTCGATACACAGTCGAATATCGACCCCGTTTTTTTTTATCACAATTACAATCGGTGATGCCCACTGCGATGTTGAAGGTCGGATGATTTTTGTACTCAACAAGCCCTTGATCAAATCGGATAACTTTTCCCGATATTGAGGTGCAACTTTGCGACAACGTTGAGCGATCGGTCTCGCATTTCCCACGTCTATATCACAAACAGCTCCGTAAGCGGCTGGGGGTAGGGCGTTACCCTTCCCCATCAGTAGATGGCGCCTTTTCCAGATGATCTTCTTTAGCTGATCGATCTGCTCGGGAGTGTTCACTTCGGGATCACCGACCTGTAGATCTTCCATGGTGACTTCTGGCGTATTGGGCGATACTTCCGGCAAAACGGCCATCTGCTTCTCGATACCTTCAATGTACTGATCACCATCTTCATGTATACACACTTGTTCATCTACCTGATCTACCTTTTCCGGATCAGAATCATCTTGAGTCGCCCCTTGTAAGTCATCCAACTGATGATCTACTTCGGGTTCACCTTCCTCCGTAACGACTTCGGCAGATTCGTCCTCCTTTTTCTTTTCAAGATCGCTCCTGAACTCCTCACCATCATTTTTGCTCTCTGGACCCGCTGTCTTCGGTGAGCCGGGTCTAATAATATTCAATATTTGTAGACCTTTTTTGACCCGGCTCTCCCCTATTGCTTCGATCGGCGGTCTCCTGATCAGCAGCTTGGTCGGCGTAGAATATTCCGGCTTCTCGACCATAGGTGAGGTATCTTCATCCGCTAAGTCTTCGTCACTAATCAGGTCTGTGGTGGCTTGATAAGCCAGATTCTACCATTCAATATATCTTCGTGATCCCACTGAGACATACCCAATCTGTCGAGCTACTTTCCCTTCGGGTAACCACATCCCTAGGATCATGTCTTCGTGAACGATTAGCGGCTGATCGGATATGTTCGTAACCCTGATGTAACTTGATCTGCCGATACCCTTAACGAACGTTGGTACCCATCGTTCACCACGGGTTAGCCACAATTTCTGTTGCCGATCGCTCGGCCGAATCATCACATCGACTGATCGGGCCACCCCGATGTTTTCGTACTGACCCATTTTAAGCATCCGCACATGAGTACCATATAAAGGTCGTCGGCCGGATAACTGAATCTGCACCTCATCCGGCAGAGTCAGGGTTCCATGAGACAGGTCAAGTCGTATACCGGCTGGTACCATAAAATCCATTCCCAGTATCGCGTCTTGACCGGCTAACCGGCCAACCCAAGCGTTGAAATAGTAGACCAGGGAGCCTGCCAAGGTGATTTTAACACGTGATCGTCCTTCCGTCATGTACGAACTTTCGCCGATCCCAACACATTCTTGCCTCTGGGTACTGTCTATACGACATCCCACCTTACGAGCAAAGGCGGAGTCGATGATCGAGACTTCTGCGGCAGAGTCAAATAGAATAGTGTTTTTTTTTCGTTGTTAATCTTCCCATTAGCTTTTGCTTGTTTAAACCACTTGTCGGGGGAGTGATACTTCCAGTATCCTCGGGATTCACCGGGCAGTAGATCCAACTCCATGATCACGTCCGATCGGGAATATTCATCCACTCTGAGACTGTAGATCGGACATCGATCGATGCAGTTTGAATTAGAACATGTATTGTCGGTTATCGCCTTTTCCTCAAACTTATTTCTGCTACCGACGTATGTATAAATGCTGAACGTAGACCGTTTGGCTCGAACCAGATTCCAGCCTGGTGAGCGATCTAGTTTAATATTTTCTAGACATCTGGTGGGAGCATACCAGCATGTTTAGTCGGCACATACCGCTTGGGCATCAAATTGAAAAATTCTTCAATAGGGCAGGCATCGGCGTCGTGAATCTTCCCACAGGTCTTGCATACGAAAAAGCAATGATCAGAAGGGTGACCTTTACGATCACATTTTCCACACGTAATTCTTTTCCAACAATCACGATCTCCATGTTTGGTCGACCCACAATGCACATATTTCTTACGAGATCGGTCCTGATCAGGTTGAATACCACCAGGTTTCCGACCGTCCATGCCATTAGTCGATGATCCCGGGCGATACACTGGCTCCGTCGTAAAGACATGACGGTACTGTTCTTCGTCCGAGCTCAGACTCGACTGGCCACTTTCTTCTTCAGAACCCGAACTGTCTGATTCCTTCGCGATCATTCGAATCGCTCTGGCTGGTCGAGCTGCCGGTATCTTGCCCTGATCAGGGTGTGGCTTTGACCGGTAACGGTTCGATCCTACCTCGACCTTGGGCTGTCGACTTTTGGCCCGCTGCAGCGTTCTCAGAGTTGGTTTTAATTGCTTTGAATCGCTTTTTCGGAGCAGGGTTAGCTGATCAGCCAAATCACGATTATCCAAAGTGCCAATAAAGTGCTCGACATGCTCGCGAGCTATATTCGGGTGTCGTGGATCCTTGATCGGCATTTTCGCGCGTAGACCAGCAACATTCAGCCGATGTAAGTATTCAATTGGTGTTTCGTCGGATCTTTTCTTCATATGGTCATACTGTCTCGCGACAGACACCCCCCAGTTGCAATACTGCTCTTCAAATTCTTCACACAATCGAGGCCACTTTAAACGCACTTCTCGGCTTAAGCCAGTTCTTGGCCAGGCATTTCATTAGATCAGCGAAAATCAGACATCTTTCACCTTCCGGCGTCTTATCTCTCTAAAGGACTGATTTAGTCCGACTCAACCAAGCTCTAGCCTGATCAGCATCCATATCCTTGCCGGTGAAATCTTTTAATTCCGATATCGCCGACATTCGCACTCGAGGGATCGTTCCGGAATCACTGTCAAATGCCTGCGTGGAGGCCATATTTGCCCTACGAGGCATCTCCATATCCATATCATCCGGATCAAAATGTTGACTGATCTCTTATTTCGATTCCATGTCCACGTCACTACGTGGGGGTGATCTATGGAGTCGATCTTGGTGACTGGCCTGGCATATCGATCGAACAATTCCGGCCGATCGAACTGATTCCATATCCACGTCCACGGGTTTCTTGACCGGTTTCTCAGTGGATTGATTCATGTTTGGTGTCGATCGCCATGGTTGTCCTTGCCCAGGTGTGTACTGAGGTAATCCGTATTGTTCACTCGCAAATCGATTCATCATAGTCGCGAACATGGTTCTCATTTGCTCTGGGATCTCCGGTATGTTAGTAGGGTTACTGTTGGGAGTTGGATCGTTCTGTGCAACTTCTTGAGCATCTTCAAAACTATCATCTGATCCGACTCGACCAGGTTCGGGCTTCCTTTTCCTGCTCTGCGACTCGATCTTGGGGTCAACCTGCTGATCCTATTCGGGCCCATCGTCATACGTGTTATTCCAACCGAGGAGTCGGTGGATTCCGCTCCAGATTGTGATGACGATTGATATATTGACTTAATATCCATAGGATATTCAACCAACTGCGATCGGTGTGAATGATCCGCGATCGGCGACTGGACCACGGGGTTCGCCTCAAGTAGTGAGGCAAGGTGATCATACAGAGTTGTCATAGCTTCTCTGATCGTCCCTTGGTCTAGATCGAACAGCATATTCGCGTCGAACGCACCAGTAGTGAAACCGACTTCGTCGATCTGCGCCAAGAGGTTCCAGATCAGGTCAAGTTGACTGCCTGTGATAACCGGCCTGGTCGCCCGACCTTCAAGCTTCCCGATGATCTTGGGGTTTATGATCTTCATCACTCGTTTGGTAGCTAGGAACTTGTGAAACACTCGAAGATAGACCAGTCTATCTACATCTTGAACAGTGGTCTTCTCAGCTGGTTCAGTCTTCTCTTCATCTTCTTTGATGATCTTCGGTTTAGGTTTCACATATTTTTTAGGTTGATCACATTGATCCGCCCCCCATGTTTTTTCTGCCTTTTTCCATTTTCTTCTTATGCATATTATCGAGGTTAGCACCTCGATCTTTTCCCGGGTTATAGTTAGTTTTACTATAACCCAGACCGGCCCCGATCGGGGCCATGTGGGGAGTTGTTTCATCTTTAATTTCGTCCTGGCACTCCACCAGACCAGGTTGACCATTGCTTCCTTTAGGTATGGACACGATACGCCTTCCTTCAATAGACCCGATAAAGTTTCCTCCACTTTGATTTTCACATATTTTTCATCATCAAAGGAATCATGGTGATATTCTGAGTCACCAAGAGATCCGGGCACGCGCACCATTGTGGTGTAGTCGCTCTTAGAAATTCTTTCTGAGATGCGAGCACCCACGGGGGGCCAGACGACTGACTGTCGGAGGGGTACTCCGTCCATCCGAGTCATGATCCGATCCGGCATCCGGCCGGATGGATCGGTCACTTCCATCCGCTTGATCGTGACTGCTCGGATGTTGCATGTTGAAAGCTCACCTTGTGTACCCGTCAGTACTGGGTGGTTTGCTCTCCTGGTGGACCCTAGGGCGAAAAGTGTAAATCCGTCGAATAGGGAGATGAGGGTTAGGACTAGGGGTAGCTCCTGGGTGGAAATCGTCACCGGGGAGCTCGTCGGGCAATACACTTGAACTTTGTATAGTGCCGGCTGGACCGAGAATAATCAATCGGCCAGCTAAACCAATAACAATGAAGGGTGAATCCAAGTGTATGTAAAGCAGATATAACTCCACACTTTTCCACAGAAGGCCAAAATGTCATCACTTCCCAATACTTAATACCGTGTTCAAAACACGGGCGACTTGAGGTGAGTATACGAAGACGCCGCGACTCCCGGTCAGGGGACTTCCGGTGGGTTAACTTAACCTTCCCCGGGTAAACCAATAGCGGCAAGAGGGGACCTTGTTAACTCTTTGCTGTGAACCAATGAAAGCGACTTGTGTCTAAGAAAGCGAAACGTATACTGATTTATCCTGTATCCAATACTCCCTTTTGTGTAACCTACCCCAAATATCCCGGCTGACCAGTCATGTGCCTTACCCGAAGTAGCCTGGTTAACTCCGACTTTGTGTACCCGCCTGGCCGGTACACCAACCCCAGATGGTACCAACCCGGCCGGTACACCGAACCCAGCTGGTACCAGTCCGGCTGGTACATTGTACCCGGCCGGCTCGGCCGGATGGCCATCCATCCGAGCCCCTTGGCCGCTGGCGCTAGCAATTCCTTGGCATCTTCTCATCCGATCTGGGTGCCTTCTTCATCCACTAGAACACTCATCTTCCTTCAGGATCCTTTCACTCATACCTTCCAAACAATCCGCCACCAATCTGCCACTCGGCCGTCCAACGTCCGCGGTCTTCCCGTCCGCTTAGCCCGCCAGTCCAACTATCCACGCTCTTTGTCACGTTCGTCCGGCCTGATTCCAAGCCTGGCGCCGTCCGGTCGCTTGTAGGTATGCACGGCGGCGGCTATCCGGTGCCCACGCCCTTGGTCCGTATTTCTGCCAATCAGAATGCGCCCTTTGGAAAGTACTTCACATTAATTCATAAGTCACTTTACCAAAGCAGCCCCTGAGTCGCGTCACGGCCGCACAACGGTTGAGGCACGATCTCACCCGAACCCAATTGATCTGATACTGCTCAATCATGCCTCGCTTTGGTACGTCGTCTCACTAATTTATAATGATTTTCGTGAACCCGGTCGGTCTCCTCACCGGCTAGCAAGCACGTCCACAGATGTTGACTTTATCTTGATATATTTCCAGTTTTGCAAATCGACAAGGACAACGTTTGTCGTCTCGTTCTCGTGGACGACGACTCGCCCGCCAGCGGGGTGGAAGTCGCAAAACCGCCGAAATCGTCCCGTACTCCTGATCTGGTGCTATCGACCGCCGACGCTGAAACTGCACTCCGCGTCCACGGCCAGGCTTGCGGCGACCGGGACGGATTGAAGGCCGTCGTCTCTTCCCTTCGGGCGGAGCTTCAATCCTGTCGGGCCGACTATGAAGCTCTGTCTCAGAGTTTCAAGACTTCTTGTGCGATGCTGGACCGCATGAACCCCCGGATCGCTGAGCTGAAACTCAGTCGTCAAAAAGCGGAGGGTGAAGTAACCCGCCTCAGGGCCATTGTGGGTCAGCTTACGGACGCTCTACAGCGAGCCGCCGCGCTATCCGCTTCCATCTCCGAAACGGCGGGGGTGGAGAAAAGGCTGGAGGTGTTGACCGCCCAAGTGGATAGCTTGGAGCACATCCAGGCTGACTTGGTCCGACAACTCGCCGCTGCCAACCGCCGGGCCGATGAAGCTGCCGTTCGGAGTCCTTCTCCGGGAACAAGTGATCTTCAGAAACAGGTGACCGATCTCGAGGGCGAAGTCGCCATCCTGACGGAAGAGCGAAACCGTCTCCGCATGCTGGAAGACGTCGTTGAGCCCCTCCGGACTGTCAATCAGGAATTGGTCCACAGATCAAAGCTTCAGCGTAAGTGCCTTTTCTCCTCTTGTGTTGTGACCCAGTCGCTTACAGTCTCCATGTCCTTGTCGCTCCGCAGTCCAACAGCTGGAACAGCTGAAGCAACAGTCCGCTAAGATCCCTGACATGTCCCGAGAGCTTTCGCACCTTCGTGCCCGACTTCGCCAGGTGTCCCACGACTTAGATAAAGTGCGGGACAACCGAAACAACTTGCGCGACTCCCACGTCCAGGCCATCCGCCAAATCTCGGATCTGGAGCAGCAGCTGCAGGAAACTACTTCCCGTCAACAGGAGTTGCGGTCTGAGCTCTACCAGGCCCGTCGAGAAAATTTCGACGCTCATGCCATACTGGCTCGGGCGGACCGTGTTTGCACTACCATGCTGGATAAAGAGGATCGTTTTAGGTCCTTGTTGTGTGAACTTCAAGACCAGTTCGAAACGACTCAAAGCCAGGTCGCTCCTCTTTTGCAAGCTCCCCTTAATGTACGGGAATCCGTCTTGTCTGTCTTGGGGATGGTGGATCAGTGGAGAACTTCTCCGCCGAAATCATCCCAGTTGCCCGCTGCAGCAGAGTCAGAACCTGAGGAACTTCCTGCCGGCCCTAAATCGCCCCTTGTCGGTCAGACTCCTCGTCCGCCTCGGTAGGATCGGGGGGCCAAAAACGTCCGGCCAGCTCTAGCCCTTCCTTGGCCGGTGCTGACCCGCCCAAACGGAGGAAGAAGAGTGAACCCCCCCCCTCGCGCCAATGTCCTCCGGACAAGTTGGACAGCGAGGGAGAACTCGGGTCGGAAAGCAATGACAGCTTGTTCGCGAGGCAGTCCGCTGCTGCATCTCCCCCTTTCACACCAGGTAGAACTGGTCTCACCCCTGGTTCATCCTCTAGCTCTGAAGAGGACTCGGAATCCGGTCCGGCCGCGTCGCCATCCGGGTCAGCGGCCACGTCGCCATCCGGCACCCGAATCAGCCCTCCGTCTAATTATTCCTCAGACTCGGGGCCGTCCTCCCCTTCGTGCATCTATGATGATGACGAAGAAGACGAGGATTACGATGACCAACAAGTATGTGTCGCGTTATCCCGCTCTCGCGCGGATACCCGTCGCCACCCCTCCAGTTCCGTTGGGCGAACGACGGGTCAAATGAAACCCGATCAGATTATCGATCTGCCGACTCCGCCGCCGGCAGGCTTGGCTCCGGGGAACATGAGCCGTCTGATCCATCCTTGCCTCCCGGCACTGTCGACACCCTGGCCGATCAGGTCGCCCGTACCTCGAGTTCCAACGGAGTGGCCGAGGAGAAAGTGGAAGACAACGACGAGGACATCCCTGATCAGTGGTTATCTCCTCCCGACCTGAGCGATCCAGAAGCACCTCCCTCCCATACTCCGGCCAAAACACGGCGATCAGTTCCCGCCGAGCCACGTCCCAAACGTCGACCCAACCGGCCGGCGACCAAACCCAAGATCCGGAGGAGCACTCTACCCCCTGCGCCCTCTTTTCCTAAACTCCGGCTTCTGTGGTTACCGGGCGGGCGCTTCCCCAGTGGGGCGGATCGGTCCGCCATCCTACCTTGGCAAGTCGAGCAGCTGAGAAATGTAAGCCTCGATGATATTTCCAGTTCTCTGCTCGCTCACTCTCTATCCCGTCCACCTATCTGGTTGTTCTCTCGATCCCGCAAGACGCCTTCATTAACGACTTGGCGCCCCGACCCGATGGCGTCGGGCGCCATCGACGCACTCATGAAGACCAAACCTTGGAAAATCCTGAACAATAAGATGCCAGATATGGGACTTCCGTCCACCCCTTGGTTCACGGAATTCAAGGCGAGATTTCAGGATTTCGCTGTGGCTCATGCTTGGGCCATCTGTGAGTCTAACCACTTCCTGTACATCTCTGCAGAGGACAAGCGAGTGAACGAATCTCTCCGCACGTATTTCCTTGCCCGGAAGAATCGTCGGGGCAAGCTTCCGAGGCGTGGGTCCGTTTATGTATGTTTATCATGGAGGGTATCCGGGATGGTAACTGTGACTTGGACCTGTTTCGCTTCCCGTTCATGCTCCATCTACCGAACCGTAGGTGCGGAAATGCAGCGGAAGAAAGGACGTGGTACCCAGGGTTTAGGGCTACTACAGAGATGTGGTGGAGCCAATTTCCAAATCCATGACGGAAGTCTTGGGTGGAATCTGGATACCCACTGGCCCGGACGACCAGGGTACTCCGTTGATCCTGATCGCCATCAGAATCAGATGAATCACCATCACGGTGACTGATCTGATCTTCCCGGTCATCCGAGCGGTCGTCACGTGCGATAGGATCCATATTCAACTTCATCTCACCTTGTGTACGCGTTGATCGGGGGTGGTTACACTCACTCAGGTGGACTCAGTGACGAAAACGATGATCTTGAGGGGATGACCTTCTCGAGACGGGGGTGTCCTCGGGTGGAAATCTTCAACGGAGACGGGTTGGGGTCTGTACTTAATCAGTATCTAGGCACTGATCGGGAAACTTCGTCCGATCAGGCCAGCCAATGAGAGTGAGAGACAACAAGAAACCAAGAGAACGCGATCAAACCACGATTTCCACAGTAATCCACAAACGTTATCTCCACAAAACCTTTCCAATATTAATGACGTGTTCCAAACACGTGCGCGTGGGGGGTGAAGCTTGATAACCTAAACAAACCCGTCGGGGGCCTTTCGGTAAGCCAAAATGCGTCTAAGCGCGTCCTAACCGGAATTAAGCTGGGTAAGAGAGAACTAGTTAACCCTGTGCTCCCAATGACCGCGATACGTGGCGGAGCGACTCTTTGCTTAGGGGGAAAATCAAAACCTGTTATTATATATGCAATGTCCTATACCTAGTGTACCATACACCAACTCATGCATGATTTATACTTGGAACGTATTCACTTCGTCACACGGTTGCATAGCACCATCTTACCCATCTTTGCTGCACCTTCAAACTGATCCGTACCACTTCTGCTCTGATCACGGTCAAACTCTATGGCGATCTTCAATCATCCCGATCTCTCGTTAAATAGCCTGGAAAACACTCGAGATCTACCCCTCGGAAACTGTTCACTTCATATCCAACCCGGCTTAACTGAAAACACCATCTACCTTCACATCTGGACGCCGGTTTGGGGCCGATCAGCCCCGATCATGATCAGCACAGCGATCGGTCAAGTGATCGGGCAGTGAGCGGGGCGATCAGCCCCAGACCACTTCGAAACACCTTCGGGTTACCATCACAACGACTTTGCTTGCTCACTCGACCATATTCTCAACCTTCATTTCCTGTCGGGGTACCAAAATCGCACCGACTCAGCAGATCAGGCCTGATCGGGCCTTCTTACATCACTCCTGGACAGATCCATCGGCTCTCACCGCTTGCCTTAACTTGGTATTATTCGCACGGCTCGCCACTCCACATACCCCGTTCTATTCTATACCTGATCTTCGTATTCTGGGGCAGAATTAGGTGGCTCGACCGATCGGGCCGGAACCTCGTATCACATCCAACTTCAACATCTGCACTATTCAAAACTCGACCCGATAACTGTTTCTGATGTGTCACGTCTCCATTGCTGCTGTATCTCCAATTTGTCTCTGCCGATCTCGTCATACGTCCACGTGAACTCCACTTAATAAGCGTTATCCCGATAGTGATCGTGATCTTCGTCGTTCCATTAGTATCCGGGACCGAGCGTAGAAACGGTACTTGGCTTATCCCTTCCATTACGAAAGCCCGTTGTCCACCACCTTTTCGTCGTATGTGCGATCAGCCTGTCCGACCCATCAACTGTCTCATAATGATGGGTGTTCCATCGTCACCAATCAACGGTCATGTGTGGTGCACCTCATTCTCAACACTTTTCAGATCGCTTTACCACAGCCGCCCCTGATCCAAACTGTAGCCGCGCAACGACTGCAGTTCGACTCATCCATTTCCGAATTTTCCACTTGGCGACCAACCATGTCTGACTCAAGACGACCTTCTCTTTCCTTTCCGGCATCCCCGGCTGCCTCTCCGACCAACGACTCATCTCCCGGTCCAAGTTCAACTGGTCCTGCGACTTCCCTAATCACGACCGCGGCTACGATCACGACCAGCTTCATATCTCCCACGACAACCCTGACTTCCTATCGTCCGCCTTTGAGTTCCCTGCTCGGCCTTCTCCGAGTAGCCCCGTCAATTACTTGGAGCAGCTTGCTCGTCTGGTGGAGGGATCCGGCCCGCTCACGCTGGGGTCCGTGTAG
Source organism: Sclerospora graminicola (assembly GCA_001887855.2). Classification (NCBI taxonomy): domain Eukaryota; phylum Oomycota; class Peronosporomycetes; order Peronosporales; family Peronosporaceae; genus Sclerospora; species Sclerospora graminicola. The sequence continues at coordinate 11,260 of MIQA02001542.1, read as the reverse complement.
ACTAGCCGATTGCGGTTGGGGCTCCGAAGCGCAATTCCCGAGTTAGTTTCCCTGTACGATACTAACCGGGCGCTTAATGCCGAGTTGTTTGATCGTCGGGTCGTCATTGATACTCTGGAGCGTGATTCTGTCGATCTGGCTAGCCAGCTGTCAGTTCTACGACTAGATCGCGACAACTTTGATCAAGATCTGCAGGACATGACAAGTCGCGTTCAAAGTTGACAGTTGAGCGTGATCAGTTGTCTGCTGATCTCGCTGCTCTGCGCATCTCCAAGCCTTCGGATACTGTCGCTTCTCTGCAATCGATGATCCGCTCGCTGTCTGTTACTGTTCGTCATCAAGGTATGTCCATCCCATCTGTCTCTTCTGCGATCTGTATATAACTTTTTCTATGCTTGCTTCCAGACGAGCACATCGAGGCGATGAAGTGTTCGATGGTCGAGATGGTGGGTCATTTCCAACAGCTCGATGACCACCGCCGCGACCATGATCAGCTGCTTCATGACAAAATTCGTACTGCCGAGGCCGTGGAGCATAACAAAATTCGTACTGTCGAGGCCGTGGATCATAACTATAGTCGTCTTGCTCGATGGAATGAAGACGCCAGTGAAGTTGGGCGGTCGGGTGGTCAGCGTCGTACGGGCGGGTGGAGGAGCGCTAGAAGCAGCCGGAGCCGGTCGCTTGTCTTCCAGATCATCTTCGTCCTCGCCGTCGGAGTCAAGCAAAGCGACGGCCCGGGTCAGCGAAGTTGAGCCCGACGAGGCCGCCACCGGAATTCGATGATCAGCGCTACGTGATCGGGCCAAAGCAGTTAGCGTCCTTTCATCCAAATCTGTCGACTCGTCGTCAGAGTCAGCAATGAGACGAGAGCGCTTGGCAGGAACCATCTTCTTCTTTGATGAGCTTGCCCGTTTACGCTTCGCAGAACTCAAGATCGATGAGACCGATCGCGAAGCTAGCGGCGAACGGGATGGAGTGGACGCAGAAGCCGCTGCCTTGCTGATTACGGGCCGATCAGCATCATGTATCGGCGAAGAAGCGACGGAGAGGGTGGGCAATGGCGGGACAGATCCAAGAGGCTTACACGACGGTGTCCCAGACAGAGCAAGAGAGCTGATAACTGTTGCGCCCTTATGCAGTTCCAGAATATGTGATGCGAGTCCATAGTCGTCCCTTTACAAGCGTCATCCACCATACAGCTCCAAACAGACATTGCACGATCGTGAAAGGTATTAAGTTGACATGTGGAATCCTAAACATTACCCATACCTGATAGTCGGAGTGGATGTGCCAGTTCCTCAAAACTTGTCTTGATTCTTGATCCTGAACAACTGCCCACCATGGATCTCTCCGTTGACTCAGTAGTGGAGCCGATTTCCAAATCCATGACGGAAGTCTTGGGTGGAATCCGGACGACCAACTATCGGAGGGGGTACTCCGTTGATCCTGATCAGCATCTGAATCAGATGAATCACCATTGTGGTGACTGATCGGATCCTCCCGGTCATCTGGCCGGTCTTCATGTCCGATAGGATCTATGTTTATCTTCATCTCACCTTGTGTACCCGTTGATCGGGGGTAGGGAATCTCTGCAAAGCCGTCCGAAGCGACCCCGAATCAGCGTTTGGGTCGGTCCACCTGTCCATGGTCTGGGCCATATTCTTCCTCAAGTTGCCATTACGTTAGTCCAGGCGCGCCCATCGAGCTCTAGGGTTTCAAGCTAAACCCTAGCAAGATTAAGCTCGCGCCGGTGATCTTCATCCTCCTTTCGACTCTCGCTCAACCTTTTTTGTACGTTGGCACGGCCGATGCGCGAATCCCAAAGTTGCTTTACCAAGAGCTGGACCTGTTCATCCGTGTAAAGCATCTCGACTTCCAGGCGCTCCACGTCCTCGACAGTACGAATTTTGTCATGAAGCAGCTGATCATGGTCGCGGCGGTGGTCATCGAGCTGTTGGAAATGACCCACCATCTCGACCATCGAACACTTCATCGCCTCGATGTGCTCGTCTGGAAGCAAGCATAGAAAAAGTTATATACAGATCGCAGAAGAGACAGATGGGATGGACATACCTTGATGACGAACAGTAACAGACAGCGAGCGGATCATCGATTGCAGAGAAGCGACAGTATCCGAAGGCTTGGAGATGCGCAGAGCAGCGAGATCAGCAGACAACTGATCACGCTCAACTGTCAACTTTGAACGCGACTTGTCATGTTCTGCAGATCTTGATCAAAGTTGTCGCGATCTAGTCGTAGAACTGACAGCTGGCTAGCCAGATCGACAGAATCACGCTCCAGAGTATCAATGACGACCCGACGATCAAACAACTCGGCATTAAGCGCCCGGTTAGTATCGTACAGGGAAACTAACTCGGGAATTGCGCTTCGGAGCCCCAACCGCAATCGGCTAGTCTACACGGACCCCAGCGTGAGCGGGCCGGATCCCTCCACCAGACGAGCAAGCTGCTCCAAGTAATTGACGGGGCTACTCGGAGAAGGCCGAGCAGGGAACTCAAAGGCGGACGATAGGAAGTCAGGGTTGTCGTGGGAGATATGAAGCTGGTCGTGATCGTAGCCGCGGTCGTGATTAGGGAAGTCGCAGGACCAGTTGAACTTGGACCGGGAGATGAGTCGTTGGTCGGAGAGGCAGCCGGGGATGCCGGAAAGGAAAGAGAAGGTCGTCTTGAGTCAGACATGGTTGGTCGCCAAGTGGAAAATTCGGAAATGGATGAGTCGAACTGCAGTCGTTGCGCGGCTACAGTTTGGATCAGGGGCGGCTGTGGTAAAGCGATCTGAAAAGTGTTGAGAATGAGGTGCACCACACATGACCGTTGATTGGTGACGATGGAACACCCATCATTATGAGACAGTTGATGGGTCGGACAGGCTGATCGCACATACGACGAAAAGGTGGTGGACAACGGGCTTTCGTAATGGAAGGGATAAGCCAAGTACCGTTTCTACGCTCGGTCCCGGATACTAATGGAACGACGAAGATCACGATCACTATCGGGATAACGCTTATTAAGTGGAGTTCACGTGGACGTATGACGAGATCGGCAGAGACAAATTGGAGATACAGCAGCAATGGAGACGTGACACATCAGAAACAGTTATCGGGTCGAGTTTTGAATAGTGCAGATGTTGAAGTTGGATGTGATACGAGGTTCCGGCCCGATCGGTCGAGCCACCTAATTCTGCCCCAGAATACGAAGATCAGGTATAGAATAGAACGGGGTATGTGGAGTGGCGAGCCGTGCGAATAATACCAAGTTAAGGCAAGCGGTGAGAGCCGATGGATCTGTCCAGGAGTGATGTAAGAAGGCCCGATCAGGCCTGATCTGCTGAGTCGGTGCGATTTTGGTACCCCGACAGGAAATGAAGGTTGAGAATATGGTCGAGTGAGCAAGCAAAGTCGTTGTGATGGTAACCCGAAGGTGTTTCGAAGTGGTCTGGGGCTGATCGCCCCGCTCACTGCCCGATCACTTGACCGATCGCTGTGCTGATCATGATCGGGGCTGATCGGCCCCAAACCGGCGTCCAGATGTGAAGGTAGATGGTGTTTTCAGTTAAGCCGGGTTGGATATGAAGTGAACAGTTTCCGAGGGGTAGATCTCGAGTGTTTTCCAGGCTATTTAACGAGAGATCGGGATGATTGAAGATCGCCATAGAGTTTGACCGTGATCAGAGCAGAAGTGGTACGGATCAGTTTGAAGGTGCAGCAAAGATGGGTAAGATGGTGCTATGCAACCGTGTGACGAAGTGAATACGTTCCAAGTATAAATCATGCATGAGTTGGTGTATGGTACACTAGGTATAGGACATTGCATATATAATAACAGGTTTTGATTTTCCCCCTAAGCAAAGAGTCGCTCCGCCACGTATCGCGGTCATTGGGAGCACAGGGTTAACTAGTTCTCTCTTACCCAGCTTAATTCCGGTTAGGACGCGCTTAGACGCATTTTGGCTTACCGAAAGGCCCCCGACGGGTTTGTTTGGGTTATCAAGCTTCACCCCCCACGCGCACGTGTTTGGAACACGTCATTAATATTGGAAAGGTTTTGTGGAGATAACGTTTGTGGATTACTGTGGAAATCGTGGTTTGATCGCGTTCTCTTGGTTTCTTGTTGTCTCTCACTCTCATTGGCTGGCCTGATCGGACGAAGTTTCCCGATCAGTGCCTAGATACTGATTAAGTACAGACCCCAACCCGTCTCCGTTGAAGATTTCCACCCGAGGACACCCCCGTCTCGAGAAGGTCATCCCCTCAAGATCATCGTTTTCGTCACTGAGTCCACCTGAGTGAGTGTAACCACCCCCGATCAACGCGTACACAAGGTGAGATGAAGTTGAATATGGATCCTATCGCACGTGACGACCGCTCGGATGACCGGGAAGATCAGATCAGTCACCGTGATGGTAATTCATCTGATTCTGATGGCGATCAGGATCAACGGAGTACCCTGGTCGTCCGGGCCAGTGGGTATCCAGATTCCACCCAAGACTTCCGTCATGGATTTGGAAATTGGCTCCACCACATCTCTGTAGTAGCCCTAAACCCTGGGTACCACGTCCTTTCTTCCGCTGCATTTCCGCACCTACGGTTCGGTAGATGGAGCATGAACGGGAAGCGAAACAGGTCCAAGTCACAGTTACCATCCCGGATACCCTCCATGATAAACATACATAAACGGACCCACGCCTCGGAAGCTTGCCCCGACGATTCTTCCGGGCAAGGAAATACGTGCGGAGAGATTCGTTCACTCGCTTGTCCTCTGCAGAGATGTACAGGAAGTGGTTAGACTCACAGATGGCCCAAGCATGAGCCACAGCGAAATCCTGAAATCTCGCCTTGAATTCCGTGAACCAAGGGGTGGACGGAAGTCCCATATCTGGCATCTTATTGTTCAGGATTTTCCAAGGTTTGGTCTTCATGAGTGCGTCGATGGCGCCCGACGCCATCGGGTCGGGGCGCCAAGTCGTTAATGAAGGCGTCTTGCGGGATCGAGAGAACAACCAGATAGGTGGACGGGATAGAGAGTGAGCGAGCAGAGAACTGGAAATATCATCGAGGCTTACATTTCTCAGCTGCTCGACTTGCCAAGGTAGGATGGCGGACCGATCCGCCCCACTGGGGAAGCGCCCGCCCGGTAACCACAGAAGCCGGAGTTTAGGAAAAGAGGGCGCAGGGGGTAGAGTGCTCCTCCGGATCTTGGGTTTGGTCGCCGGCCGGTTGGGTCGACGTTTGGGACGTGGCTCGGCGGGAACTGATCGCCGTGTTTTGGCCGGAGTATGGGAGGGAGGTGCTTCTGGATCGCTCAGGTCGGGAGGAGATAACCACTGATCAGGGATGTCCTCGTCGTTGTCTTCCACTTTCTCCTCGGCCACTCCGTTGGAACTCGAGGTACGGGCGACCTGATCGGCCAGGGTGTCGACAGTGCCGGGAGGCAAGGATGGATCAGACGGCTCATGTTCCCCGGAGCCAAGCCTGCCGGCGGCGGAGTCGGCAGATCGATAATCTGATCGGGTTTCATTTGACCCGTCGTTCGCCCAACGGAACTGGAGGGGTGGCGACGGGTATCCGCGCGAGAGCGGGATAACGCGACACATACTTGTTGGTCATCGTAATCCTCGTCTTCTTCGTCATCATCATAGATGCACGAAGGGGAGGACGGCCCCGAGTCTGAGGAATAATTAGACGGAGGGCTGATTCGGGTGCCGGATGGCGACGTGGCCGCTGACCCGGATGGCGACGCGGCCGGACCGGATTCCGAGTCCTCTTCAGAGCTAGAGGATGAACCAGGGGTGAGACCAGTTCTACCTGGTGTGAAAGGGGGAGATGCAGCAGCGGACTGCCTCGCGAACAAGCTGTCATTGCTTTCCGACCCGAGTTCTCCCTCGCTGTCCAACTTGTCCGGAGGACATTGGCGCGAGGGGGGGGGTTCACTCTTCTTCCTCCGTTTGGGCGGGTCAGCACCGGCCAAGGAAGGGCTAGAGCTGGCCGGACGTTTTTGGCCCCCCGATCCTACCGAGGCGGACGAGGAGTCTGACCGACAAGGGGCGATTTAGGGCCGGCAGGAAGTTCCTCAGGTTCTGACTCTGCTGCAGCGGGCAACTGGGATGATTTCGGCGGAGAAGTTCTCCACTGATCCACCATCCCCAAGACAGACAAGACGGATTCCCGTACATTAAGGGGAGCTTGCAAAAGAGGAGGGACCTGGCTTTGAGTCGTTTCGAACTGGTCTTGAAGTTCACACAACAAGGACCTAAAACGATCCTCTTTATCCAGCATGGTAGTGCAAACACGGTCCGCCCGAGCCAGTATGGCATGAGCGTCGAAATTTTCTCGACGGGCCTGGTAGAGCTCAGACCGCAACTCCTGTTGACGGGAAGTAGTTTCCTGCAGCTGCTGCTCCAGATCCGAGATTTGGCGGAGGGCCTGGACGTGGCAGTCGCGCAAGTTGTTTCGGTTGTCCCGCACTTTATCTAAGTCGTGGGACACCTGGCGAAGTCGGGCACGAAGGTGCGAAAGCTCTCGGGACATGTCAGGGATCTTAGCGGACTGTTGCTTCAGCTGTTCCAGCTGTTGGACTGCGGAGCGACAAGGACATGGAGACTGTAAGCGACTGGGTCACAACACAAGAGGAGAAAAGGCACTTACGCTGAAGCTTTGATCTGTGGACCAATTCCTGATTGACAGTCCGGAGGGGCTCAACGACGTCTTCCAGCATGCGGAGACGGTTTCGCTCTTCCGTCAGGATGGCGACTTCGCCCTCGAGATCGGTCACCTGTTTCTGAAGATCACTTGTTCCCGGAGAAGGACTCCGAACGGCAGCTTCATCGGCCCGGCGGTTGGCAGCGGCGAGTTGTCGGACCAAGTCAGCCTGGATGTGCTCCAAGCTATCCACTTGGGCGGTCAACACCTCCAGCCTTTTCTCCACCCTCGCCGTTTCGGAGACGGAAGCGGATAGCGCGGCGGCTCGCTGTAGAGCGTCCGTAAGCTGACCCACAATGGCCCTGAGGCGGGTTACTTCACCCTCCGCTTTTTGACGACTGAGTTTCAGCTCAGCGATCCGGGGGTTCATGCGGTCCAGCATCGCACAAGAAGTCTTGAAACTTTGAGACAGAACTTCATAGTCGGCCCGACAGGATTGAAGCTCCGCCAGAAGGGAAGAGACGGCGGCCTTCAATCCGTCCCGGTCGCCGCAAGCCTGGCCGTGAACGCGGAGCGCAGTCTCAGCGTCGGCGGTCGATAGCACCAGATCAGGAGTACGGGACGATTTCGGCGGTTTTGCGACTTCCACCCCGCTGGCGGGCGAGTCGTCGTCCACGAGAACGAGACGACAAACGTTGTCCTTGTCGATTTGCAAAACTGGAAATATATCAAGATAAAGTCAACATCTGTGGACGTGCTTGCTAGCCGGTGAGGAGACCGACCGGGTTCACGAAAATCATTATAAATTAGTGAGACGACGTACCAAAGCGAGGCATGATTGAGCAGTATCAGATCAATTGGGTTCGGGTGAGATCGTGCCTCAACCGTTGTGCGGCCGTGACGCGACTCAGGGGCTGCTTTGGTAAAGTGACTTATGAATTAATGTGAAGTACTTTCCAAAGGGCGCATTCTGATTGGCAGAAATACGGACCAAGGGCGTGGGCACCGGATAGCCGCCGCCGTGCATACCTACAAGCGGCCGGACGGCGCCAGGCTTGGAATCAGGCCGGACGAACGTGACAAAGAGCGTGGATAGTTGGACTGGCGGGCTAAGCGGACGGGAAGACCGCGGACGTTGGACGGCCGAGTGGCAGATTGGTGGCGGATTGTTTGGAAGGTATGAGTGAAAGGATCCTGAAGGAAGATGAGTGTTCTAGTGGATGAAGAAGGCACCCAGATCGGATGAGAAGATGCCAAGGAATTGCTAGCGCCAGCGGCCAAGGGGCTCGGATGGATGGCCATCCGGCCGAGCCGGCCGGGTACAATGTACCAGCCGGACTGGTACCAGCTGGGTTCGGTGTACCGGCCGGGTTGGTACCATCTGGGGTTGGTGTACCGGCCAGGCGGGTACACAAAGTCGGAGTTAACCAGGCTACTTCGGGTAAGGCACATGACTGGTCAGCCGGGATATTTGGGGTAGGTTACACAAAAGGGAGTATTGGATACAGGATAAATCAGTATACGTTTCGCTTTCTTAGACACAAGTCGCTTTCATTGGTTCACAGCAAAGAGTTAACAAGGTCCCCTCTTGCCGCTATTGGTTTACCCGGGGAAGGTTAAGTTAACCCACCGGAAGTCCCCTGACCGGGAGTCGCGGCGTCTTCGTATACTCACCTCAAGTCGCCCGTGTTTTGAACACGGTATTAAGTATTGGGAAGTGATGACATTTTGGCCTTCTGTGGAAAAGTGTGGAGTTATATCTGCTTTACATACACTTGGATTCACCCTTCATTGTTATTGGTTTAGCTGGCCGATTGATTATTCTCGGTCCAGCCGGCACTATACAAAGTTCAAGTGTATTGCCCGACGAGCTCCCCGGTGACGATTTCCGCCCAGGAGCTACCCCTAGTCCTAACCCTCATCTCCCTATTCGACGGATTTACACTTTTCGCCCTAGGGTCCACCAGGAGAGCAAACCACCCAGTACTGACGGGTACACAAGGTGAGCTTTCAACATGCAACATCCGAGCAGTCACGATCAAGCGGATGGAAGTGACCGATCCATCCGGCCGGATGCCGGATCGGATCATGACTCGGATGGACGGAGTACCCCTCCGACAGTCAGTCGTCTGGCCCCCCCGTGGGTGCTCGCATCTCAGAAAGAATTTCTAAGAGCGACTACACCACAATGGTGCGCGTGCCCGGATCTCTTGGTGACTCAGAATATCACCATGATTCCTTTGATGATGAAAAATATGTGAAAATCAAAGTGGAGGAAACTTTATCGGGTCTATTGAAGGAAGGCGTATCGTGTCCATACCTAAAGGAAGCAATGGTCAACCTGGTCTGGTGGAGTGCCAGGACGAAATTAAAGATGAAACAACTCCCCACATGGCCCCGATCGGGGCCGGTCTGGGTTATAGTAAAACTAACTATAACCCGGGAAAAGATCGAGGTGCTAACCTCGATAATATGCATAAGAAGAAAATGGAAAAAGGCAGAAAAAACATGGGGGGCGGATCAATGTGATCAACCTAAAAAATATGTGAAACCTAAACCGAAGATCATCAAAGAAGATGAAGAGAAGACTGAACCAGCTGAGAAGACCACTGTTCAAGATGTAGATAGACTGGTCTATCTTCGAGTGTTTCACAAGTTCCTAGCTACCAAACGAGTGATGAAGATCATAAACCCCAAGATCATCGGGAAGCTTGAAGGTCGGGCGACCAGGCCGGTTATCACAGGCAGTCAACTTGACCTGATCTGGAACCTCTTGGCGCAGATCGACGAAGTCGGTTTCACTACTGGTGCGTTCGACGCGAATATGCTGTTCGATCTAGACCAAGGGACGATCAGAGAAGCTATGACAACTCTGTATGATCACCTTGCCTCACTACTTGAGGCGAACCCCGTGGTCCAGTCGCCGATCGCGGATCATTCACACCGATCGCAGTTGGTTGAATATCCTATGGATATTAAGTCAATATATCAATCGTCATCACAATCTGGAGCGGAATCCACCGACTCCTCGGTTGGAATAACACGTATGACGATGGGCCCGAATAGGATCAGCAGGTTGACCCCAAGATCGAGTCGCAGAGCAGGAAAAGGAAGCCCGAACCTGGTCGAGTCGGATCAGATGATAGTTTTGAAGATGCTCAAGAAGTTGCACAGAACGATCCAACTCCCAACAGTAACCCTACTAACATACCGGAGATCCCAGAGCAAATGAGAACCATGTTCGCGACTATGATGAATCGATTTGCGAGTGAACAATACGGATTACCTCAGTACACACCTGGGCAAGGACAACCATGGCGATCGACACCAAACATGAATCAATCCACTGAGAAACCGGTCAAGAAACCCGTGGACGTGGATATGGAATCAGTTCGATCGGCCGGAATTGTTCGATCGATATGCCAGGCCAGTCACCAAGATCGACTCCATAGATCACCCCCACGTAGTGACGTGGACATGGAATCGAAATAAGAGATCAGTCAACATTTTGATCCGGATGATATGGATATGGAGATGCCTCGTAGGGCAAATATGGCCTCCACGCAGGCATTTGACAGTGATTCCGGAACGATCCCTCGAGTGCGAATGTCGGCGATATCGGAATTAAAAGATTTCACCGGCAAGGATATGGATGCTGATCAGGCTAGAGCTTGGTTGAGTCGGACTAAATCAGTCCTTTAGAGAGATAAGACGCCGGAAGGTGAAAGATGTCTGATTTTCGCTGATCTAATGAAATGCCTGGCCAAGAACTGGCTTAAGCCGAGAAGTGCGTTTAAAGTGGCCTCGATTGTGTGAAGAATTTGAAGAGCAGTATTGCAACTGGGGGGTGTCTGTCGCGAGACAGTATGACCATATGAAGAAAAGATCCGACGAAACACCAATTGAATACTTACATCGGCTGAATGTTGCTGGTCTACGCGCGAAAATGCCGATCAAGGATCCACGACACCCGAATATAGCTCGCGAGCATGTCGAGCACTTTATTGGCACTTTGGATAATCGTGATTTGGCTGATCAGCTAACCCTGCTCCGAAAAAGCGATTCAAAGCAATTAAAACCAACTCTGAGAACGCTGCAGCGGGCCAAAAGTCGACAGCCCAAGGTCGAGGTAGGATCGAACCGTTACCGGTCAAAGCCACACCCTGATCAGGGCAAGATACCGGCAGCTCGACCAGCCAGAGCGATTCGAATGATCGCGAAGGAATCAGACAGTTCGGGTTCTGAAGAAGAAAGTGGCCAGTCGAGTCTGAGCTCGGACGAAGAACAGTACCGTCATGTCTTTACGACGGAGCCAGTGTATCGCCCGAGATCATCGACTAATGGCATGGACGGACGGAAACCTGGTGGTATTCAACCTGATCAGGACCGATCTCGTAAGAAATGTGTGCATTGTGGGTTGACCAAACATGGAGATCGTGATTGTTGGAAAAGAATTACGTGTGGAAAATGTGATCGTAAAGGTCACCCTTCTGATCATTGCTTTTTCGTATGCAAGACCTGTGGGAAGATTCACGACGCCGATGCCTGCCCTATTGAAGAATTTTTCAATTTGATGCCCAAGCGGTATGTGCCGACTAAACA
>MIQA02001541.1:0-15479 GCA_001887855.2 Sclerospora graminicola | reverse complement strand
AAGAAAGCTTCGTCGAAGTCAAACCTTGGCTGATCATCGGATGACAACCTGGTTTTTGGGCGATCGAGGTATTCCCGGACTAACTTCAGCTTCGACAAGTGGACGATCGGGAAAACTCCGTAATCGGTACCAGCCGTAAGTAACCGGGCGGCATGATCACCGATCAATTCGGATATACGGAATGGTCCATGCTACAAGTGCGCTAACTTCCGGGCGTATCCTTCTTTCACGCGATGCAAGTAAAGCCAGACCCTTGATTCCGGCTCGATATTATGCGAATCGGCTTGATCATTATTCCGATCAGCTCTTTCTTGGATCGCCCTCCGCAGTCGTTCATTCACTTGTTCCCGCGCATGTTGATAATGGCGCTGGAGTCCCATACGCCATCGACGAGCTTCGCGATCTCGACCTCGGGTACATCTGACGGGAATCAACGATGTGATAGAAGATCGGGGGTCCCAACCATATACCAAGTACAACGGAGTATCTCCCCTGATCCGATCGAAAGAAGAATTTAACGCAAATACCAGTCTCTCTGCATACTCATCTCAATCTTGTTGAGCAGAATCCGCGACATACATCTTAATAGCTCTGGTTAGCGTCTGTACCATACGCTCGGCCTTACCGTTCGCCTGGGGACGGTAGTGTGGTGGAGCCGATTTCCAAATCCATGACCGAAGTCGTGGGTGGAATCCGGATACCCACTGGCCCGGACGACCAACTATCGGAGGGGGTACTCCGTCGATCCTGATCAGCATCGGAATCAGATGAATCACCATTGTGGTGACTGATCTGATCCTCCCGGTCATCTGGCCGGTCTTCATGCTCGTCAGGATCTATGTTTAACTTCATCTCACCTTGTGTACCCGTCGATCGGGGCTGATTACACTCACTTAGGTGGACTCGGTGACGAAAAGGATGATCTTGATCAGGTCGGAGGTTTTGACCTTCTCGAGACGGGGGGTGTCCTCGGGTGGAAATCTTCACCGGAGAACGGGTTGGGGTCGACACTTATTCAGTATCTAGGCACTGATCAGGAAAGTTCGTCTGATCAGGCCAGCCAATGAGAGAGAGATATAACGAAACCAAGAAAATGCGATCAATCCACGATCTTCCACAGTAATCCACAAACGTTATCTCCACAAAACCTTTACCAATATTCTTAACGTGTTCCAAACACGTGCGCGTTGCGGGTGAGGTTAGATCACCTAGAACAAACCCGTCGGGGGTCTTCCGGTAAGCCAAAATGCGCCTTAGCACGTCTTAACCGGGAAATAGATGAGCAAGAGGGGACTAATCAACCCTGTGCTCCCAATGACTGCACACGTGGCAGAGCGACTCTTTGCTTTAGGGGGAAAATCTAAACCTGTTATTATATATGCAAAGTCCTATACCTGTGTACCATACCTCAACTCATGCCTGACCTTTACTTCGAACCTATTTACTTCGTCGCACGGTTGCGTAACACTCTCTTGCCCATCCTGGCTGCACCTTCAAGCTGACCTGTACCGATTCTGCCCCGATCATGACCCGACTCTTCAGAAGATCTTCAACCCATCCTGATCTTCAACAAACGACCTTGAAACCACTTGAGACCTGCTCTTCAGCACTTGTTCACTTCATATATAGTCCGCCCAAACCGAGAACTCACTTGCCCTTGCTTATCAACGCTGATCAAAGGCTGATCGGCCCTGATCACGATCGCCATAGTGATCGACCAGGCCTGATCAGGCCTGATCAGCCCTTGATCACCTCGGGAACGTCCAGGGTCATCATCATTACGACTCCATTCATCTTCCAAACCATACTTTCGATCTTAATACACCGTCAGGATAACCATACCGCACTGATCTCGGCTGATCAGGCCTGATCAGGCTTGATCAGGCCTGATCAGGCCTTGCCACATCATCTTCGGACTAATCAAAGGTTCACATCACTCGTATAACCTGTTAATCCACCTGCCCGATCTTCATTCATCATTTGATCTTCTTCCTCCGGGCGTGACAAGCCGATCAGGCTGCAACCTTGTATCATAGCCGGCTTCCACCAATATACCGTTCGGAGATCGGCTGGTCACCTGCTCTTGGTATGCCATGTCAACAATCACCATTTTTATTATATCCACGAGAACTCCACTTAGTGACTGTGACAACGATCGTGATCGCGATCTTCATCATTCCGCCAGTGCCTGGGACCGGGCTTAACGACCATACTTGGCTAACTCTTCCATATCGTAAATATCCGTTGGCCAACCTTTTCTTCTTACTCGCGATCAACCTTTTCCCACCCATCAACCGTCATATGTTGATGGGTGCTCTATCATCACCAATCATCGGCCATGTGTGGTCCACTTCAATCCCAATATTTCGATCGCTTCACCACAGTAGGCCATGGTCGCGCTTTGTTTCTGACCAAGCTTTTAATTGAATGATCGAAAAACTCGGCCATAAAACCTGGTTTCCGATCATGCCTGATCACCTCACTTGCTCCAAACCGCCTAAAGACATATTCCTCAAAACCGCAGGCGACTTGTTGTGCTGTTCGGGTAGACCCCGCATTCGCGATCACCAATCCTGTGAACAGATCAGTCCAGATCAACAGTTCTGTATTGCCTTTGAACGATTTCGGCAAGGAAAGTATGTGATCCATCGCTATCACTTGGAAAGGATAAGTCGCCTGGATGTTCCCGGATGATCTACCCCGGATATTCGGTATACCCTTCCCGGTTTCGCAATCTGTACACGTTCCGACAAATTAGTGGACACTTCGATATAGACCTCTCCAGTGAAGGCGTTTGCAAATCCTGTGGTATGTCCGACCCACACATTGGTGACCGCCCTCTAAACTGACGTAATAATGATGCAAGATATCTGCTTGTAAGGTCTGCGGAATCACAAGTCTCGCTGATCGGTCCAGGTCTGCGTCAGCCTGATCAGCTTGGGAATAATAGAACAGCAAATCGTGTTCATCAATCTCGTAACGGGAAGCGATCTTAATACAATTCTTTGCCTCATTCTGGCTCAATTTGTCTTTGTCCAAGTCTCCATTCAGAAAAGCCTTCAAATCAACGATCAATTTTTCTTCGTCTAGTGCCTTGAGAATTCTTTCAATCCGCATCTCCTGTACTATTTCTTCTGTTAGACTTTCTCGAGAAAGTGGCCTGTTGGGTGTTGATCTGACTCGTGACCTCGTCATGATCGAGACTTGCGCTGCTTCCCGTTTGTCTTCCAAATGAATCAGCTCGGGCAACCTATTAAACTCGACCAATTCCTCCAGCAATGCTTTATCGGTAATCATCGATCCAGTCTGATCACGCATGGCCATCGTTGCTAGGTGATCAGCACTCCTATTCCAGTCACGTTTCACGTGTAAGAGGTCATGATTTGGCCATCCACGTTGGGTTTTCACAACGAGATCATTCAGCAACTTCAAGCGCGGAGCCTTGCAATCGATTTCTCCGGTGATCTGCCGGATCACCAGATTTGAGTCTCCATATATGATTACCCTTCCACTCTTTTGTTCTTGAAGGAGATCCAAACCTAGCAGCAGACCACGATATTCGGATTTATTGACTGTGCTGCCCGGGGAATAATCTGAACCAGCAGATATGATAATCCATTCCGGCAATTTCCACAACAACGCACTGTACGCCCCAACGCCTTTCTTCACGCTCGCTGATCCGTCGAAACTTACGACGATCAAGTCTTCATCCGAGCCGATGACCGGCGGGGGTGAAAAGATTGATTCTCGCGGTTGCTTCCGAGGAGCGACCTCGATCAGAGCTTCATCGACTTCTGATCGGGGTGTGATACTGGCTGCTAGCGTTTCGAGAATTTCTTCCTCACCCTTGGTGCATTTGATGATTTCGAAGGTCCACTGAGATAACAGCACTGCTCATCGCCCCAGTCTTCAGTCAATTCCGTTCGAAGACAATAACCAAGCCAGAGTGGACCGTCTAGACAATACGTTGATCGGTCTGGTCACCAGCATAGATTAACAGACATCCAGTATGCGTTATAGTGCCAGCACTTCTTTATCCACTATGCCGTAATTGACGTCATTAGGTTTCAACGTCCGGCTTGTAAACGTCAATGGACAGTATACTCCATCGTGATCTTGGACCAGTGCGGCTGATATTGCCCATTTACTGGCATATAGAATCTTCACGGGAATCTTTTTTCCGGATCGAAATGTTTCAATATCGGGGTCGAAATCATCTTCGCCTTCAACATACTGAAGGCTACCATGGCTCGTTCCATATGACCTTCAGACCCTGGCACAGTTCGATCGATCAGCGATCCAGTCTTGAGATCCAATTTCGGTTTCGCGACTAGTCTCGTTCTGTGACTTTCCCACTCGATCACGCTCTCGTAGTCTATGATAATCCACTTCCTTCAACTCGTATAATATAGCAGCATATATCGGGAAGTCTTCGATAAACCGGCTATAATAATGGGATCCGAGAAAAGACTGCATAGCCTTCAGTGATCGGGAAAAAGGAAGGTTACTGAGAGCACCCAAGTCTTTCGGGTTTGCTTCCAAGCCCTGAATCGACACATTATGGTCAAGGTAGGCGACCTTGGGTTGACCCCAGAAGTTCTTGGCTACGCTGATCGATAAATTCCAACGTTTGCAAGTGTCAAGCAGTCGTTCGACCTTATCACATAGCATATCCCATGATGTTGCCGTAACCAAGATGTCGTCTATATATGATCGCCTTCCCAAAACTGATCGTCTCTGATCTTGGTTCGGTTCACCCTCCGTAAACACGTCATGTAGATCGGTGGCTTCTCGATCGGCACTGATCTGGAAATATCCATAGAGAGCATTGTCATTCAATCTCTGATAGATCTGTGGAGCGTTCTTTAAACCGAACGGCATCCGGTTCCATTCGAAAAGGCCGAAGGGTGTAACGAAAGCCGAAATCTCTCGAGCACGATCAGTCATTGAAACCACCCAGAAACCACTAGCCATGTCTAGCGAACAAAACCATAAAACTTTGTCCAGATCTTCCAGTAAATCATTGATCAAGGGCATCGGATAGACCATCAACTTCGTGAGGCGATTCACCATTCTATAGTCGATACAAAGTCGAATATCGACCCCGTTCTTTTTTATCACAATCACAATCGGTGATGCCCACTGCGATGTTGAAGGTCGGATGATTTTTGTACTCAACAAGCCCTTGATCAAATCGGATAACTTTTCCCGGTATTGTGGCGCGACTTTGCGACAACGTTGAGCGATCGGTCTCGCATTTCCAACGTCTATATCACAAACAGCTCCGTAAGCAGCTGGGGGTAGGGCATTGCTCTTCCCAATCAATAGATAGCACCTTTTCCAAATGATCTGCTTTAGTTGATCGATCTGCTCGGGAGTGTTTACTTCGGGATCACCGACCTGCAGACCCCCCAGGGTGATCTCTGGTATATTGGGTGATACTTCTCGCAAAACGGCCATCTGCTTCTCGATACCTTCAATGTACTGATCACCATCTTCGTGTATACACTCTTGTTCATCTACCGGATCCATTCCCTCCGGCTCGGTATTATCTTGGGTCGCCCCTTGTGAATACCCGACTGGTGATCTACTTCGGGTTCACCTTTGTCCTTAACGAATTCGGCAGGTTCATTCTCCTTTTTCCTCAGAATCGTTTCTATAGTCCTCACCATCATTTTCACTCTGCTGCTTTCGGTGAGCCGGGTCCAATAACGCTCAAAATCTGTGGACCTTTTCTGATCCGGCTTTCCCCTGTCGCTTCGACCGACGGTCTTCTGGTCAACAGCTTGGTCGGAATAGCATATTCCGGCTTCTAAACCAAAGCTGAGGTATCTTCGTCTACCAGGTCTTCGTCACCGATCAGGTCTGTGGAGGCTTGATAAGCCGGATTTTTCCATTCGATATATCTTCGTGATCCCACTGAGACATACCCAATCTGTCGAGGTACTTTTTTTATCCCTAGGAACATATCTTCGTGAACGATTAGCGACTGATCAGATTTTATAGTAACCCTGATGTAACTTGATCTGCCGATGCCCTTTACAAACGTTGGTACCCATCGTTCACCACGGGTTAGCCACAATTTCTGCTGCCAATCACTTGATCGAATCATCACGTCAACTGATCTAGCTACCTCGATGTTTTCATACTGACCCATTTTGAGCATCCAGATAGAGATACCATATAAAGGACGTCGGCTGGATAACTGCATTTGCACCTCGTCCGGAAGAGTCAGGGTTCCATGAGTCAGGTGGAGCCGTATAACGGCTGGCACCATGAAATCGATTCCCAATATCGCGTCTTGACCGGTTAACCAGCCAACCCAAGCGTTGAAATAATAGACAAGGGAGCCTGCCAGAGTGATCTTTACACGTGACCGCCCTTCAGTCATATACGAATCCTCGCCGATCCCAACACATTCTTGCCTCTGGGTACTGTCTATACGACATCCCACCTTACGAGCAAAGGCGGAGTCGATGATCGAGACTTCCGCCCCAGAGTCAAATAAAATAGTGGCTTTCTCATTGTTGATTTTTCCATTAGCTTTAGCCTGTTTAATCCACTTGTCGGGAGAGTGATACTTCCAGTATCCTCGGGATTCACCGGGTAGTAGATCCAACTCCATGATCACGTCCGAACGGGAATATCCATCCACTCTGAGACTGAGAATCGGACATCGATTGGCACAATTTGAAATAGAACATGTATTGTCGGTTATCTTCTTTTCTTCAAACTTATTTCCACTACCGACATATGCATAGATGCAGAACGTAGATCGCTCGGCTCGAACCAGATTCAAACCTGACGAGCGATCTAGTTTAACATTTTCTCGACATCTGGTGGGAGCATGCCAGCATGTTGACTCGGCACATACCAATTGCGCATCTGATTGGAAAACTCCTCAATCGGGCAAGCACCGGTATCGTGAATATTCCCACAAGTTTTACACACGAAAAAACAATGATCCGGAGGGTGACCTTTACGATCACATTTTGCACATGTGATTCTCTTCCAGCTGTCACGGTCTCCATGCTTGGTCGACCTACAGTGTACGCATTTCTTGCGGAGTCGGTCCTGATCACGTTGGGCCACACCCACTGTTTCGAAATACGACTCCGACCTCGTATCTCGGAAACAGCGGATGGAGGTCAAAACAGCGTTTGAAAAACAGATGGTTGGCGAATCAGAGAGCACACCCAACTTGGCTGAAACAGTGTTTGCTACGAAACAGTGTATTTTTTGCAAATCCAGTGAAATCCAGCGGATTTGTGGCCAACCAGACGGACCCTAATAGTCTGGCACAGACTATTACCGTAGTGTACAGCAAAGAATGTCATTAGTGTTAGCCATACTAATTTCGCACTTGCCTGAAAAATCGAAATTAGTGTGGGCTTCGTTACTTCTGCACCCACGCTAATAATGTCGCTGCGAAATTAGTGTAGACCACACTAATCGTTTCGTGCAAAAATAGCGTGGGTTTTGCGTTTCAGTCGGAAATATCCGCCCATTAGTGTTTTACATACAATCAAAAAAGATTCGATAAAGACAAATATATCCGCCCTCGCAATGATTGGCTGACCGATTTTTTCAATTACTGATATAAAACAAATTCAGAGCGTTGGGGCGAAAAGATGAGCTGAAGGGGAAGTTATGGTAGAGCAAGTTCGTGTGTGATTCAATTGCGATAGGGCAAGCGTGTTTAGGCGCCCTTTTGGAGTGAAACATCATTGGAACACATCTCGATTTTTTTAAGCTACTTCAGTGTCAGAAATTGCGGCATTAGTGATGTACTAACAGTTTCCCTCTGATTTCTTGCGGCACAATAGCTTTTTTGACAACCGCGTTAAAAGGTGACAAGTGGACGTGAAAATATTAATGCGCAGGCGAATGCTAATATATGCTTTGGGTTACCGATCTCGGCATCCTGAGCGGATCGGCGATGTTTCGTGTCGAAATTGCCGACGAGCAGCAAATGTCGGCGGCGCTTACTACACACAGCTCTACTTCCCCTCCGCAGCAATTAAACGTTTTGATTGCTACTATCGCATCCTCGCCTTCGGCTCTATATCTGCGACGCTGGGCCATGTTCTGATGCTTCATACAGAAGACGTTCTGATGGAATATGTAGCCGCTACTGTGGGCATGTCTACTATGTTCAGTAATGATACATTGCAAGTATTGCGAGGCAACAGTGTTGATGTTGTGCCATGTGTTGCTATCACGACATTAATGAGTATTGTAACAAGCATTTTGTCTGATATAAGTATGGGCTGTTTCTCTTTTTGACGGATGTTCGCGTGATCGTGAACTACGTGCAGGCGTTTATTGGTCTTTCAGCGCCGTACGACATCTCGGACCACTATATCTTTGAAAGTAAACGCGTCGTGGGCCATTTAACGGTATGTTTTTTTTCTCATACCAAGCAATTGTAAACACTTGAGATGTAATTGAGAATCGTAACTACGATAGGGGTACACGAGATTTCGGCCATGAAGCCTGCTATGCTTGGCTTTGGCAACTTCAAGAAGCACAGCCCGACTGTACTCGTTGAAGATGGGAGACACATAGGTATACATCGACCTTCATATTCGATGGAGCTTGGCAGACTGTCTACGCACTTTGACGTCGTTTTTTTGTGTTGATCTGATATAGTCTTCTCACTCCTTCCGTTTTACCTCTTGCACGGAGAAAATGACACGGTATGGTATTATTTGCTTATAAACAATTGAACAAGTATGAAGATTATGGTGTGTATCCTACTCTTCGACTCTTCGCAGGTTGTTCCTCCAATCTCGTCGAAAAAGTTTACGTTAAATTTGGTAAACATGCAGTTTGGTAACCTAGTACCCCTTTATTGCCAATACAAAAGTACTTCCTCTGTCCAGAAATATAAGGCCGTTTTTTTCTAAAATTCATTTTTAAGCAGGGAGGGGTTATCTGAGGCGAGCTGATTGGACGTTTTGAATTGTTAGTCCATGCTGATTGGAGGAGTTTTTGTTTTATTCAAAACGGCTCAGCGGTTTTCGAGATATGGCCTTTAAAGTCGGACACTCCATGGGGCCCGAGCTCTCAAAACGACGCAGACGGATCCGAGACACCGCAATCACTGCAAAAACTTGGCAGCGGCCTAGAGCAAGAAGGTACTCGCTTATATGTTATAAAAATGCGTAATATTTCTGCTGTCTAAGGGTGTGACCAAGGATCTTAACTCTAATATTTGACTTTCTCAGCGCTAGATACGTCATTTATGGGAATGAGCCCACTCCAAGCTGGAGGTAGGTACAATTAACGATTGCGCGAGCGGTCGTCGAGGTCGCAGAGTCCAAAAATTCCGCGTTGATTCGGAATTCGTCGCGCCGCTCGCGCAAACCATCGCACTTTTTTGCCTTTTTAATTGAACCAAAAATCGTACCTTAGCGGATTATCTTTGAATTTATATATAAAATCGTACTTAAAACCAATTCGGCCTTATATTCCTGGACACGCTTAGCTATAGGCGCGGCCCTATTGTTCTGGACAGAGGAAGTATTTGTTATCCTGCTCCTGTTTAGAGTAAAGCAGGTCAACGTGCTGTGTACTGCGAAGTGGGCAATTGCACTCCCGAGGATATGGTATTCGCACTAATGGGAAACAACGTCGACTGCCACTCGGAAGTGCTCAAGCTGCTGAAGCAAGTCATATTCGAGTCTAGAACTACAGCCTCTTCAAATGTTAGTGTGCTGTTGCAACCACTATCATCAAATCTCTAATAGAAGCGGAGCCGAGTAAGGACTCCCTCATCGCGTGCACATGATCGGCGAATCAAGTATACAAGCATTTAGATTAGTCACAATTTTACCTTAAATACTCTTCGTATCCTTACCAAGCTTCTGATTAAAGCTCCCTTTGAATGGCGCACTCTCGTCGTTGCTCCATTTGCTTCTCTAGCTTCATGCGAGCCTCCGAGATTCCAACTAGATGGTGAAGCGGTCGTTTACGCTTTAGTTTATCCTTTGTATCCATTCTTGAGTGGTTCTCATCATGTGCAAAAAAATGCGTACCACGCGTCTTTTCTGATGTGGCCTTGAGCCCAAGTCCCGCTCTGTCAGTTTTTTTAGAGATCGTGGTTATTGGTGTCACGTTGCCACCTGAAGGCCCCAATCCACCGCCCTCTTACCAGCCCAAGCGCTTCATCATTTGATAACCTCAATTTGACTCAGGCAGCTAGACTAAACGCACCATAGAGATAAAGTTAAACACTTGCATAGCTGTTACTTAACTGTGCGTATTCATCATACCTTTTCGAATTGAAGTCCCTTTTGAGCACGATAGCAAGTGGACTGTAGACAGGTCGTGCTCTGCGACGCTCGAGTCCTTGACGTATAAATTGCGGGCAGCGCAGAAGTACATGAGTAGTGAGTCACTTTGTGAGAATGTAGTGGATATGCTAATGATTGACCAGAAATACTTCACTGCCGCAGAGCTGCACCTGCGCCATTCAGTCGACTTGGTACCGTTTCGAGCTGCAGAGGCGTGGAGAAGACGACCATCGTAAATGGAGTGGAAATTGAGGCTAACAATAAATCAGTACATTTAAAAGAGCTGAGCTGTGATTGGCTAGTTCTTTTGTATGGGGCACCAAAAAACGGCGATGCAAAATTAGACGGATTTTTCCGTCGTTACATGTAATACTTCGAAGTATAATACACTTCAATTATAATTTTCTAATAAGATAGAGGAGGGCTCACCCTTTGATATTAGAGACCAGAGGACTGAATTAGAATGTGGATGTTGACGTATTTAGGTCGTGAGTTGTGAGGTGTATTAACAACCACATTTATTGTGTGATATAACTTATATACTCAACCACCACGTTGGTAACATTGACGTGTTCATAAAGTTAATTCTGTAAGTGCACTTTTATTATCAGTATGTGAGTACTACTAGTAAAGAAAGCGTTGCTAGTCAATATTATCTTTTTTCGCTCCTACTCCGTTCATGCTTTATTATCCTTGCTAAGCAATCTCATTTATATTGCTCTACCATTCTTGCTAAAAAAGTCAATGATTACAGCAGGCACTTTCTAATTGACACGTACCAAGTGAAATCTTTCGTTTTGCAAGAATTTGTTTAATAATGCACAAGAAAAATGGGGGGATTTCCGTATTTGTATTTTCACTTATACTATGAAGCCTAGTGCAATACAGTATTAGAACAGCATCGTATTATCCTTGGCCATAAACAGAATGTGCGAAATTAGTGCGACTTATTGAGGACTATTAAAATTAGTGTGGCCCACTGTATTTGCGCAGCCACATTATTTTCCCACCCACACTAATGACACTTTTTACTGTAATGTACTGTAGTCATTATCGAAATGTAGCCATTCCAACTATTATATGATGCAATTTGAATTTCTGCAATTATAGCAATTATTGCAGAAACTCTTCATTTCAACGTCTGGTACCAACAATGTAGCACCGAGTACCTGCAGCCCGGCTAGAGACTGTAAGTACACCTGCTTATCTGTCCTCTATCTACTCGAACCAGTGTAGCGGTTGAGTGGAAGTGCCTTAATGCTTGCCAGTACTTGAGGCAGTTATTTAGTACCTAAAATTACCTAACCTAAAATTCACAATATGCATAAACTCATGGTACTTTCGCCCAACCAGAATTTTGTCTGAATTTCATTTCATCAAAACGCCGGCAAAATTCCAACACTCCTTCCAGGATTACCGGTACTTCTTGTGCAAGACCAAAGGGTGTTCAACTTAACCAGTGCCCATTCCATCGTAGGCCGTCATAGTCGAAACTGTAATATATGAATTACTTCAGTTCAATCTTTAATCGTAATTCCATTATCTTTGTGCAGGCAATGTCTTTGTCAAAAGGTCTGCAATCATGATTCCGGTAGCTACATTTAACTTGACATCCAAATGCTTAGCAGCTGCTTGAACGCCGCTTGGTTGTCAATCTTCAGAATGATTGTATCCTCGTCTTAATTCCAATCTCCGTAAACAATTCTCGCGAACCGAGAACTTCCTTTTCTCCAGCCGCAGCAGCGACAAATTCTGTTCCCGCAGTCATTAGAGCCACGGTACCTTGTTTTTTGCAGTGCCATCCTGCAATTATTCCGTTTACGAACCGCACGTTCGCACTGACAGACTTCATGTCTTCTCTGTCCGCAGCAAAGTCTGCGTCACTATAGCTGACGATCCTCAACGGTAGACGATTTCCACTGTCCATTTTCATGTTTAACTTCAAACTTTTCGTCCCTTTCAGGTACCTCGCCACACGCTTTGCCAACATGTAATCTTGTAAAGTCGGGGCATGCGTATGACGAGTTGCCCGATGGACTGCAAACGAAACGCGAACAGCGCGAAAACCACAGTAGACTTCCGACTAGCGACTGAAAATTCTTCACCGTTGGTAATCTCCCGTTCTTTTTGGTCGTCGGTAACTCGTTTAAATCCTCCTCTTGTACGTCAATCACCGGAGCTCTCTCAGCGTTGGCATCTTTCAAACCATGTTTCCCTAGCATTTCTGCAATTGTAAATTTTTTGTCAATTGTATATCCAAACCCAGGTCGTCCTTCAATCCTCATACCCAGGTATTTTTCCACATTACCGCGATCTTTTAGCTCGTGTATCTTAATTTCTTTGAAAAAGTATCCACAAGCGATACATCGGACCCGGTATCCAAGAGGTCATCGACATATACCCCCACAACTATGGTTCCACGTTCTTCATCCTTTACGAAAATGCATGTGTATGTAAGACATTGTAAGAAATTCATTTCCGTCAGATTTTTTTAAGCAGCTCATACCAGAACCCGCCTGTTTCAAACCATATAGTTTCTTTACCAATCGTAAAACAACTTCCTTTTCCGACACAGCATAAACGTTTCGTAAAGTTTCTTCACTGACGTGCATTCCTTAAGGTATTTGCAAGTGTATATCATAAGTGCCTTCCGTGTCGACCTTAGGGTAGGCACTGGGGACGTCTCCATGCCGTGCGGGTACTCCCCAAATCAGCGACATAATTAAGATGACTTTGACGCTACTCAACTCCATCACGGTCGTAAAATGTGACGAATTAATTCTCGCCATACACTTGGCTGTCCACACGTACCACTAGGCGCGCCTCATAGTGCTCGACAGTCCCATCATTTTTAGTTTTTTTATACACCCACTTAATTGGCAGTGGGTGCATGTTGTCCTTTTTCGAACGATCTCCCAAACCCCGAGATCCTCGAGAACTTGTAGCTCGGCCTGCTCGGTCATCGTTCATTTGCTCGTGTCTCTTCCCTTGTGAGCTTCAAAAAAATCCTTGGGTCTGGCAACGGTTTAAAAATTTGCGCGTAGTTTCGAACTTGTTCAGAACCGCGAATGCCATCATTCCATTTTCCTGAACTTCATCGATTTTTTTTCTTCATCCCCTTCTTTCGGGTTTCTTCTTTTTCCACTTTCGAAATCGATAAAATTAGGTGTTTTTTCACCTCTCTTCCGGATTTTCTTGGCGATTTCGGTACGCCTTTAGACTCTTATTCCTTTTTCATTTCAGCCACATCGACTTCGGACTCCTTCGAGACTGGAATATCTCTTTTAGATGCTATTTTTGCGTGAGCCTTTTGTTTCAGCTCACCATCAAATTGGCCCTTTATCATCTCCGTTATCTTCTTATTCGCTTCGTCACTTAGTGACTCGATATTCCCGACATGTCTGGTTGTCGTGGCCACCCAATCACGCAGCAAGAGCACTTTGTGTGGTGTAGTCGCTCTCAGAAAATCTTCCTGAGATGCGAACACCCACGGGGGGGGCCAGATGACTGACTGTCGGAGGGGGTACTCCGTCCATCCGAGTCATGATCCGATCCGGCATCCGGCGGCTGGATCGAACACTCCATCACCTTGGTCGTGACGACTTGGATGATCCATGTTAAAAAGCTCACCTTGTGTACCCATCAGCACTGGCGGTTGCGCTCTCTTGATAGACCCAAGGGCAAAAGTGTAAAAGTCCGTTCGAATAGGGAGGCGAGGTTAGGATAGGTAGCTACTGGCGGAAATCTTCACCAGGGAGCTCGATTGGCAATATACTGAGTTTGTATACTGCGACGGCTGGACCGAGAATAATCGATCGGCCAGCCAAACCAATGACAATAAAGGGGTAAAAAGGCTTGACGAGTCACGTCGTGAAAAACGCAGTCGAGTCCAAACGTGTACGTAAAGGGGAATCCAAATATAACTCCACAATCTTCCACAGAAGGACAAAACGTTACCACACTTCCCAATATTTGATATAACCGTTTTCAAAACACGGGCGACTTGAGATGAGTATACTCAGCGCCGCGACTCCCGGTCAGGGGACTTCCGGTTGTTTAATTTAACCTTCCCCGGGCAAACCAATAGCAGCAAGAGGTGACCTTGTCAGCCCTCCGCTGTGAACCAATGAAAGCGACTAGTGTCTAAGAAAGCGAAACGTATACTGATTTCTATCCCTATGTCCAATACTCCCTTTTGTGTAGCCTACCCCAAATAGCCCGGCTGGACAGTTATGTGTTTTACCTGAAGTAGCCCAGTTAACTTCGATCGGATGCTCTTTTGTGTACTGTACACCAAACCCAGCTGGTACCAACCCGGCCGGTACACCGAACCCAGCCGGATCCGCCGGATGGCCACCGATCTAAGTGTGGTAAAGCGATCAGAAAATATTGGGACTGAAGTGGACCACACATGGCCATTGATTGGTGACGATAGAACACCCATCAACATATGACGGTTGATGGGTGGGAAAAGGTTGATCACAGTTAAGAGGAAAAGGTGGCGGACAACGGATATTCACGATGTGAAGAAATCAGCCAAGTACTGTCGTTAAGCCCAGTCCCAGACACTGATGGAACGATGGAGATCACGATCACGATCGTTACTACAGTTACTAAGAGGAGTTCCCGTGGATGTAATGTGAGAAGAGTAACTGTTGACATGACGGGTCAAGGGCAGGTGACCAGCCGATCTCTGAATGGTATATAGTGATTGAAGTTGATCATGACACGAAATTACAGCCTGATCAGCCTATTATGCCCGAGCAATGAAGATTAGATGTGGAATGAAGTCGGGCATGTGGAGTGACAGGTTGTGTGAGTGATGAAAACCTATGGTTGGTCCGAAGATGACGTGGCAAGGCCTGATCAGGCCTGATCAGCCGAGATCGGTGTTATATGGTTGTCCTGACGGGGTATAAAGGTCGGAAGTATGGCTTAGAAGATGAATTGAGTCGTGATGATGATGACCCAGAGCGTTCCCGAGGTGATCAAGGGCTGATCAGCCTGATCACCACCTGATCAGCCTGATCACCTCCTGATCACTCGGTTGATCACTATGCCGATCGTGATCAGGGCTGATCAGCCTCTGATCAGCGTTCAGATGCAAGGGCAAGTAAGTTCTCGGTTTGATCGGACTGTATACGAAATGGACAAGTGCTGAAGAGCAGGTCTCAAGTGGTT
>MIQA02001540.1:0-39466 GCA_001887855.2 Sclerospora graminicola | reverse complement strand
GGATGGAGCCGGATCGGACTATGGTGCAAGTCGCCATAGTCCGAGGAAGGATCATGGTAGTCGTAAGTGACGCATCGGCTGCATTAGTATCCGCATTGGAAGCTGTGCTTCGTATGAGCGGGTGGCCTTTACGCTTCAATGGGGGTCAGAACGTACGGGTGATTCCCTTTATACGCACCGATAAACAGCGGCATTTCAAGAATTTACTTTTAGAGATTGCCTCTTGGTTAGCTACCCATCCGATCATCCGACGGTGTCGTGGGGCCGCTCTGAGTAGCGATGGCGCGCAGACGTAGTTGTGATACCATAAGACGCACTGGTGGATCGCAGTAGCTGGAGGATCGAGTAATGAGCAGCGAACGAGTGGTGACTCGACCACCGGACGGCAACTGTGTGCAAGCTACTCTATGCGATTGGGAATTTCGTCCCCGATATCCCAATACGAAACTGCCACATTTTTACCCCAAAGAATTCTTCCGCAGCATCAGTGATGGTCGCTTAAAGTGACAGTCCAAATGAATATTGAAATCTTCATCCTTTTAAAGCAGACCATGTTCAAAAGTATCCTTTTTCATGTTGCAGTAGGAACTTATGCGTTAGTCAAGTTGTAGTCGATATTTCAGCGATAAACCTGCACTTGTTTGTTGAATACTATATCAAAGTATAACAGTCGACGTAGCTACCAAGTCAGACGTAGTCGCGTAGGTTGAACACAGGGACTTAGTTAATAAAAAGTGTATTAAGAAGTGATTAAGTTGTTACCTTATCAATATATATGCGAAGTGTCGAGACTTACGCGACAAAAAGCAAGTAGTTTTGAAACCTACACTATACTTACCCCAGAAAAAAGGCGGTTATGGTCAGAATTCATTTCACCCAACTTTAATCCAAATATATCGAAGTACCGTAAATCTTCCAAAAGAGCGCTCCAGTAGTGGTACCGTAATAGTCGTCATTATGTGATTAATATAATAAAAACTGATGCTACCGTAATATTTCACTTTTTAACACTCCTTCTTGAAATGAAATCGGCCATCACTTCAATCTAATTTCGGAGCGTAACTCGTTCAGTCTTGGGAATGGTAATGCTTTAGTAAGCAAGTCAGCCAACATATCTTGTCTAGAAACGTAATTAGCCTCGATCTCGCCATCTCTTAACCTTGAAACAATATACTTCAATCGTATATCCACATGTTTCATTTTTGAGCTTCCTTCCATGCTGCTTATCATCTTGATTGCAGCTTGGTTGTCCATGAGCAACACCATAGGACGCTCGACTTTTAATCCTACTTCTTGGATTAGTTCACGAAAACCCAACATTTTCACTTCAATTTTCGAAGCTGCATAAAATTCCGGTTCCATTGTAGACAGCGAAACACCACCTTGTTTTCTTGCACATCCAGCTCGAAACCATGCCATCCATCAGCACAACGCCTCCTGTAGTTGATTTTTTGATAATCTTTTGATCCAGCATAGTCGGAGTCACTGTAGGCCTTGATAGTTGCGGTAGATTCGTCATTTTTTGAGATTCCCAAATGCAATTTCATATGTTTAGATCCTTTCAAGTATCTCGCGATCCTTTTTGCCAAATTCCAATCAATTTGCTTGGGCGCATGGGTTCTTCTAGTTGCCTTGTGCACTGCAAAAGATATTTCGGGTCTTGTGCACCGACAGGTTCATAGCGAACTTCCAACTAGCGATTGAAAAGATTTACTTTTCCGTCTTTCGGTAAGACTTCGCTTTCTCCAAGATTCAAATCTTCATACTCTTGACTTATGCACACCTTAACAGGACTAGCTTCCTTTAAATCAAAGTCCTCAAGTATTCCGTCGATCATCACCTCTTGGTCGAGTGTTTATCCCGTGTTTTTGTTGAACGAAGCCCGCATACCCAATAACTTTGAAACTTTCCCGAGATTTTTTATCTCTAAAACCTTCATGTCTTCGAAAAAATCGTTGACCAAGCTTTCTTTAGTTCCGCTTACAAGCAGGTCATCGACATAAACTCCCACGATCACCGTGTCGTGGTCCGTTGATCGTACGTAGAGGCACATATCCGTCATGCACTGCGAAAAATTTAATTCAATC
Source organism: Sclerospora graminicola (assembly GCA_001887855.2). Taxonomy (NCBI): domain Eukaryota; phylum Oomycota; class Peronosporomycetes; order Peronosporales; family Peronosporaceae; genus Sclerospora; species Sclerospora graminicola. The sequence continues at coordinate 37,379 of MIQA02001540.1, read as the reverse complement.
AATTTTCCATGTATCAAACGATTCCACAATCTTCCGGCTTGCTTAAGCCCATACAACGTTTCTCGAGCTTTAACACTCGTCCTGAAGCTTGCGATTCTTTCGAAATGTCGTCCGTGAGCTCCATACCTTTCGGTATATGCAGGTAAATGTCGTGTTCGTCCTCATAAGCCTTCACATATGCGTTAGGTATGTCCCCGTGTTTCGCAGGAACTTTCCATTTGCATGCCAAGCCAAGAATCAACTTTACGGTCCCCATTTCGATGACAGCAGCGAAAGTCAGAGTGTAATCTATGCCGAAACGCAGTTCGTTTCCACATGCCACTAATCTTGCCTTGTAACGTTCTATATCTCCATTCTGATCTGTTTTTGTCTTGAACACCCATTTGGTGAGTAGTGGAGTGCAATCATTTGATCTCTCGATGATTTTCCATACTTTGTTACTTTCGAGAGCCGTGATTTCTTCTTTTATAGCTGCGATCCACTTCAACTTATTTGCACTCTTCATTGCTTGAGCGTAGTTCTTGGGGTCCACTTCGCCAACGAAATTTACCATCCTCAGGTCCGAATCTTCATTCTTCATTAGTTTTCGACTCCGAAGTTGTTTCTTTTACATAGCTTCGGATTCCGTGTCGTTCCCGCTGCCACGGCTTCTTCTTTTGAGTTTTCTTGATTTTTTCGTTGCGTGGCTCTTGCCGTCGTTCTTGAGCTCCTTCTAACCCTTGGTCTTTGCTTAATTCGACTTGGATCTGCCGGTTCTGCTCTTCGTCCAGTGTTTCGATATTCTTGATATGCTGTGTGACGACGACTTTCTTTTCTTGCTTCAGGTATACCTTGAAACCTTTAGTCTCTTCGCTTTTTCCAACAATAAGACCGATCTGGGACCTATTTGCAAGCGAGTTTTTACCCGGATTTCGGTAGACTGTGCATGGAGATCCGAACGCCACTATACTTCCGAGTTTGGCTTCTGCCCACTCAAAAATTCGATAGGCGACATGTGTTTTGCGTTCGCGCTTGTGGGGCTTCGATTGATGATGTACGCGGCATATTGCACCGCGTCTCTCCAAAACGCCAAGCTCAGTCCATATAAAAATATCATGCATCGAGCCATATTCATAATGGTTCGATGCATGCGTTCTACTTTACCATTACTGGATTGATTTCCAGCTTCACTAATTTGTCGTGACACTCCAGTACTTCTACAGAAATCGTCGAAGTTTTTGTATTCGGCACCTCCATCGGTGCGTAAGATATGCACCTTGCACTCAAACTGTCTTTCGAAAAATGCCAGGAAGTGTTCAAACTTTTAAGCCGAAATGGCCTTGCTCATCGCGAGAGATACCGTACGTACTTCGACTTGAAATCCACAAAGTTGATCATGTACCGGTTACCGAATCTATCTCTCGGCGTTATTGGCCCCTTGAGGTTGGAGCAAATCACGCCCCCGATGCGATCGGTTGGTGCATTATCGCCGCTATCCTTCTTGGACCTTGGTTTCTTCGTTTGTTTACCTTGTGCACAAGTCAAAACGTTGAGTCTCTTCGTATCTGTTAGATAAATTCCACTTTCAGGGTCTTTTGCCAACTTTTCCAAGGCGTCGTAATTTAGGTGACCCAACCGTGCAAGGAAGTGCATAAGGGAACCGTTTTGTACGCAGGTGTCGCTTTCCTGTAAGATCGCCATAATTGAGTCCCGATCGGAAACTATTGGGACGTCAACTATAACTTCAACTGCAAGCACCTTGCTCCCTTTTTTTATGTCAAATATATGACGCTTGCTGTCACGGTGCCTCATCACACGCCGTCCATCGACGTATACCATTTCACATCATTTTTCCACCAAAAGTCCATGCGACAAAATGTTTCTTGAAAGGTTCTCTACAAAGTAGACGTCCATGATCGTGATAGTATGTACGGATTCGTCCGATGTTACTTGTGCTTGCACCCCACCTTTCTTGGACACCTTTAAGGTTGTCCATCTGCTTGGAAACATGTTCCGTTGACTCCTTCTGCATCTCGCAGATAGGTCTCGTCATTGACTAGGTGCATGCTTGCACCACTATCAAGTATCCAATTGTTGTTATTCGAACCATTAAATGTTTCGTGATTGCGAGCGTAAATCAATTTTGTTGCTGGGTTCAGGAATTTTTCCTTGCTTTCTTGATGTCTTCTTGCATTTCGAGGATCCATGCCCTGATTTACAGCAATTTGAGCACTTCTTTTCCTTGGTCTTTTCCTTGGGTTTGTCTTCCACGTAATTTATCGTATCGTTTCCAAACCTTGTAGATCCTCTAGCGTCATTTTCAATAGCTGCCGCAAATTGGCAAAGTTGTTCCGCTTGCCTGAGGAAATCCGTCCTCGTATGGTCGAATTTCGACATCAGTATGGTCTTGAGCTCACTAGAAGCGTAGTGAACTATATTTTCCAGGGCGAGAGGCTCACTTCCTCCGACTGCCTCGGATACGGCTACCATATATAGGTAATACTCGTTCCAGCTCCGTTTCGGATGCTTCTTGCTCGTGAACAGCTTCATCGATTGTGCAGGCGTTATGGTTGTATTAAACGCACTCAGCATCTTGTTCATGATGTGAACGAGGGTGGGTGACTCATTCCACCACGAGTCGACTTGACGCTGATAATACCTTTCAGCCGTTCCACTTAAGTAATGTCCTAGGAGGTCGACCTTAATATCTTCACTCCACAGGTATCCGCACGCCGATTCGGCGATTGAAATTTGTCGGATAAATCTGGTTCCCCATTGTTTAAAACCAGCACCGAGCCCGCGGTAGACCTCCTTTCCGTCAAAATTCTAATCAAAAGTTTGCAATCCTTGGCGGTGTGTGTCTTGTATATTTGTTGGAGTGGTTGCCTGAAAGCTGCTTAAGGCGGTATTGGAACGCCTTGCTGCATCGGTGCGCCTTGCGGCATTTGACCACCATGGTTTCCATACACCGGTTGTGGTGGGATCCTAAAATCTGCAGGCGGTGGAGTAGGTCCAACATTTTTCACTTCTGGTTCCTTCCAATGTTCGGTTGGGTATGGTTTCCCTCTCGGGCGTACTGTCGAAGGATGTCATTCGCATCCGAGTACCAAGCCTCATTGAGTTATTGAAACCATACTCGTCAATGTTGATCCGTGAGTTCTCCAATTTCTCCATCCATTCAGCTATTCCTCGAACCAGCTTCAATATAATCTCTGCTCCTTTAGCACCCAAACCTGCGTCCTTTTTCTCCTCACGACTATCACTGTCGACGACATTGCGACCTTTTGGGCTGATAACCTGTTCAAAAGTATCATTTTCCATGTTGCATATGCTTTAGTCAAATTGTAGTCGATATTTCAGCGATAAACTTGCACTTGTTTGTTGAATCTTATACCTTACTATATCAAGGTATAACAGTCGAAGTAGCTACCAAGTCAGACGTAGTCGCGTAGATTGAACACAGGGACTTAGTTAATAAAATGTGTATTAAGAAGTGAATAAGTTGCTACCTTATCAATATGCATGCGAAGTGTCGATTATACCATTCTCGGCCCTTTGGCTAACAATCATGTGTATACAATGCTTATTGCATGCGAAGTGTCGAGACTTACGAGACGAAGTGCAAGTTGTTTTGAAACCTACACAATACTTACCCCAAAATAAAGTCGGTTATGGTCCGAATTCATTTCACCCAACTTTACTCCAAATATAGCAAAGTACCGTAAATCTCCCAAAACAGCGCTCCAGTGGTAGTACCGTAATAGTCGTCATTATGTACGAACATAATAATACTTAACGTTAAGTAAAAAACTGATGTTACCGTAATACTTCATTTTTTAACAAGAGGAGACACGCATATCTGACTAACAGACCCATACTGACCGATAGGGCGGCACTACGTTACAAGAAGTGATATAAACGCACTAATTTACTTTACGTGGAGTTACGAACGACTACGTGGCAATCTACACTTTCCTACATACATTTCATTGGTTATATTTATCTCTTTTTCTGACCAATTGTAGCGAACTGTGCGCGGTGCTTCTCCCCCCTGGTAAACCATAAAAGTATGTCTAGAAGATACGACGGCCGAACCACCACCTTTTCCCCGGAAGGTATGATTGTTTCACCTTTCTATGTATACTTGCTTATTGTTTGTAGAGGTAATGTTCTTGTTGCTAAGATAACTGTCAACTTTATTATTTTGTGTCTTGATGCTGACAGGTCGCCTCTTCCAGGTGGAGTACGCCATGGAGGCTATCAATAACGCAGGATCAGCTGTGGGAATTCTAGCTAAGGATGGAATTGTGATTGCGGGTATGGTGGAGTACATATGTTCTCCACAGTAGTTAAGCTTAGTCGCTGCTTTGACTGAGTATTACAATCTTTTGTTCATTGATGCAGCGGAGAAAAAGACGGTCTCAAAGCTTCTAACGCCTTGTAAGACCAGTGAAAAGACAATAAAGCTAGACGACCACCTGGTTTGCGCTGTCGCTGGCCTGACCGCTGACGCCACTATCCTCGTTAACTACGCGCGCTTGTCAGCTCAGCGCTACGAACTGGCGTATCAGGAAAAGGAGCCGTGTGAACAGTTGGTACAGACTATCTGCAACTACAAGCAGGCATACACCCAGTTTGGTGGCCAGCGGCCTTTTGGCGTTTCTTTCTTGTACGCCGGCTGGGACCGCCACTACGGCTTTCAATTGTATCATAGCGACCCTAGCGGAAACTATGGTGGCTGGAAGGCCACCGCAATTGGTGCGAATAACCGCGCAGCTAAAAGTATGCTAAAGAGCGATTACGACGGAGGCATGACGGTGGAGGAGGCATTGGCCTTCTCTGTTAAGGTCATGAATAAGACCATGGACTCCACCTCCCCAACAGCAGAGAAGCTTGAGTTCACGACAGTGACCAGAAATGCTGATGGAAAGATTGTGCACCGTCAACTCACGGAAAAAGAAACTGAAGAATTGCTGCAAAAGGCAGCTGCGGAGACGCCTGCTTCGGGAGACATCTAAGGAGCGCAGCACGCTCGACTGGCTGCTCGTGAAATATGTTGCTGAAGCTTTTGACAATCAGCAAACACCCTTTGGATGGTAGTAAAAATAAAAAAGAATTCGATTAGTCGGTCGCTATGCCCGTTGATGCCTTTTGTGCACCAGAAGATACTCCAGTGCCTGTAGTAGCTATACTACTTTCTGCCTTATCACTAAACCTTAGAAGGCAGCCGGACAAATCAGTTCCACAAAGCATGAACGTTGTGACAAGTGCTAACACAACTACAGCAAGAGCGACGCATATCCAGTACCTAATGTACATCCACCAATACACATTTTTCAGCTTCTTTGCCGACTTTTCGTACTTCATCGCGTCTTGGTGAAGCTTCTTTGTACGGGTAACTAGAAGTTCGATTTTCTCGCCGCGCTCCATTAACTGTCTCCACAAAAACCGAGATCATCGTATTATTCTATTGCATTCGCTACCGTAGGATTGACCGCACCTGGTTAACGTTATCTATCATGAGTGTCTTGACTCGCTCCATCTTTTGTCGCACTTGCGACATGGGTGTTTCGAGCTTGTAGTTGTCATACTTTTTCACGAGGGACTTCATCGTTGGATTAAAGGACGACATGGCGTACGCTAATGCAGTGTGTGCCTGCTGTTTGTACTTCGCCAGAAACATCGTCTGCAGCTCGGTCAGCATCATAAACGCAACGTTTGCGTAAAATCGCTCTTCCGCCATGCACATGTATGTGATGCCATCATCGTGCAAGAAAAAGAAGTTAAATTCGTTGTATGGTAACACACTTTTGGACGCTGCGGTCGACGCTTTAAGTTCGTTTTGCGCCAAATATTTCAGCACAGCGCGCGTTACCGTGGGAAAATTTCCGCTTTGATCTGTGTACTCAGACAAAACGCTTTGTTGTCGCGCCACCAGCGTATAGATTACAGACATCTTGTAGACCTTTCAAAAAGATAATGGCTACATTTTGTGAGTCTAATTAGTACTAAGTGTGGCCATTCCAGGTTGCCAATCGATTTAAGAGCATCGCCACTGGTAAGTCTTAATCAAGGTTTTAACCTATAAGAGCATCTCCACCGGTGGGTCTTAACGCCAGGTCGTAATATAAGAGTAAAGGGCCGTTCTTATAAAATGTCCCAGGGACGGGACCCCGGGACGGTCCCATATCCCGAAAATAAGAATCGATCTCCGGACAAGGATATATTATTTAATGTGTACCAGTATTTGACGTGAAACTATACACGTAGCATTACTGTAAGAGAACCATCCATTTTGTTCACAATAAACGGCAATAACTGTCACTACGTGAGATAGCGCAGTCTTTTCTAATAAGGAACAATAAAGTTTAAGGCATAAGAGTAGAAGCAAATTTATTCATAATTGTAGACACTGAAGAGTGACTGATTTGTAATTGTGATGGGCTGAGCCCGTCCCAGCCCTAACGTCCCAAAATGGCCCTGGGGTAAAGCCATATGGTGGGACCGATGCCGTCCCGACGCGACCTAACCCCAATTGGCTGAGCCAATCATTGTCGTTTATTTCGTCCCGGGACCTCGGGACATTTTGTAAGAACTGCCCTTAGAGCATCTCCACCGGTGAGTCTTAACGTCAGGTCGTAATTGACGAGTTAAGACCCCGCGGCTGATCGTTAAACCTGTGTGAACGAATTTGTTCCACCGGCAAGGTTTAACGTCAGTGTTATTTAAAATATCTGCCAATCATTATTAGGTTACACCTGTAATTCCCTTTATAACTGAGCCTTGATCGTCAAACTGTTGCACTGCATGTTCATCGTCTGGCGGTGCCCACTGATAAGAATTGATCGACGCTCGACAAATCGGATTAAATAGCGCAAGCGTATTGATTCGATCATCACCATTTTATGCACTGGCAAATTGACTTTGCCAAGAAAGGAGTTCCCGCTGCGTTTTCACGCGTGTCGGCTGCGCTACCGTGGATTGAATCTATCACGAAAGGTAAAGGGACTCGTCAGTAGTGTTAGCTAGCATCATGAATAAAAATTGAAACTTACATTGTACTGGAGACAGTCGAAATGATCAAGTTTTTTTTTCGATGTTTGACCAATTTTTTGCAAGAATTGTTTTGACCAATGAGCCCGCTTGGTTCATTAAAACCACGGTTTTAAAATAAGTCCCATAGCACTAAATTTAAGACCTCGTGCGGTAATAAGACTTGCCGGTGGCTGGTAAATCTGGTCTAATGGGAGGTTTATAGGTTAAAACCTTGATTAAGACTTACCGGTGGCGATGCTCTTAGGGCCCTGTGGCTGATTGTTAAACCTGTATGAGCGAATTTGTGCCACCGTCATGTTTTAACGCCAGTTTTATTTAAAAATCCGCCAATCAGGACATTAGTGTTTTGGTTTTGGCCAATGAAATCACTGTATTGATTAAAACCACGGTTTTAAAATAAGCCCAGCCACGTCAAATTTAAGACCTCGTGCGGTAACGACCAGAAATAAGACTTACCGGTGGCTGTTAAAACTGGTTTAACGGGAGGTTTATAGGTTAAAACCTAAATTAAGACTCACCGGTGGCAATGCTCTAAACCTCCCGTTAGACCAGATTTAACAGCCACCGGCAAGTCTTATTTCTTGTCGTCACCGCACGAGGTCTTAAATTTAGTGCTATAGGACTTATTTTAAAACCGTGGTTTTAATCAACCAAGCGGGTTCATTGGCCAAAAAAAATCTTGCAACAATTGGTCAAACATCGAAAAAAACATTTCCAGCGCAGCGAACATCATGGGAAAAGGAAGGGTTTAAGGCCGATCCGTGTACATACATTGGCTTGCGGACAGGAGCGCAAGTCTCAGATAACAACATTACATTGTCGATTTAGTCGTTTATTTCAAAACGGTCTGTATAATTCATGCTATGCACTAGCAGCAGCAACTACTTCCTGTCGTCGGTTTCGCCCGTGTGTCGCTCTCGGTCTCTGGCGGCGCTTTCGTCTCGTTCTCGCTATCTTTCGCTTCGGACGTAGCCTCTTTTGCTGCCTTGGCTTTCTCTGCTTCATATCTGTCAGCGAGCGTCCTTCCACGATTCCTCAACGAACTCGGTGTATGTCTCGTTCCCCCCAAACGGACGAGGACCTAGCACACGCACAATATCCGGGTGATTGATTGTCTCGTTCTGCAGCAATTCCTCCGCCAGTTCGTGCAATTCCTCTTGTTTCTCCATTAAAAGCTGTTTGGTACGTTCGTACGCGTTCTGAACAATCTTCTGTACTTTTCCGTCCATAATCGCCGAGGTTTTGACTCGATCTGATTTGCTTTCCTGCGCTCTTCAGGCTTGACTAATTGCAACTTTAGCTCTTCACAATCGCATCGAAGAGCAACGTAGGCGGCTCTTGCAAATCCCTTTGTTTGATCCAATTCGTACCTAAATTGATTCTCGCACGACATCCTTTCTGCTTCCTGTTTCCGAGCAATGCGTTTATGATCCGATACTTCTTGTTCAAGTTGTTGACGTTCTTCTTTAATGGGATGATCTCTTCTTGCAACGCCTTGAGCGCAGACAAAAGAGCTTGACTACCTCGAACACTACTCCCTTGATTGCTGGCATAACCACATTGTTGAAGCGAAGACGGTGATCTTTCGGTGTATGCTTCGCGACCTCGAAAAGGAGGAGGCGGACAATCAAAACCCACCTTCTTGTTGATACCGTCGTCTCCACTTTCAGTTGTTCTAGACGTCGGATCTTTGTCAGCTTCATCCATTTGGATGCAATTGCACCGTATCCATGAGCGTCAGATCCACACCAATAGATTCGGACATGAGAAAACCATCACCTTGAGCCCAAGAACCATCCGCGGTTGGATAGACTTTCATCCCAGGAGCAAAGCGTTTCAGCATCTTATGACTCGATGAAACCCCACCAGTAGTCAAGATCACAGCCTTGCTGTGAACTAAAAGCATATTTTCATCCTTGAGTTTCAGCTGCACGCCCACGACGGTTGGAGGAGTCTCTGTCTCATTGGCTACCAGCAATTTCTGTGCTATATCCCCAACGATAAGATCAATATTCTCTCTGGTCGTGATCTCGTTCTGCAGTGCACTAGTGATAACTAACCCAATGTTTGGTTAGTTCTGGGTCAATAGTGGCTCGTCGGCAGCGTCAAGAGCCGCATTGATACCCAACGAAGCTTTCGCCGAATTACCGCCGGCTTTTTCTTCTTTTTTGACACACACACAAAGTGCGTTCATGTAATTCAAGTTTTTTGGATTTACAGGTGTAAACTAAAAATGATTGGCAGATATTTTAAATAAAACTGACGTTAAGCCTTGCCGGTGGAACAAATTCGTTCACACAGGTTTAACGATCAGCCACGGGGTCTTAACTCTTCAATTACGACCTGACGTTAAGACTCACCGGTGGAGATGCTTTAACCATCGCGTTAAATTTGTCACTTCAACACGTTCACCAGTCCATGTTTAACGCATTGAGTGCACTCGTGGACAAGTGCATGGTGTTCACGCGCTAGTAGTACAGTCAACTCTCTTTGTAAGCAAGAAACTGTGCAGATGACGGATAAACCTACCAAGTTTGATTTATGACACGTACACAGCAGAGCCGGTAATGCATTAGGTTTTAATCAGGTTTGGAATAAAACCAAAAATTCAATAGACCTCATAATTAAAAACTGAGTGGTTTCTTTAAACCGAATTTGAAGCGCCAGAGTTGGACACGGAGCTGCTTAGGATGAGTTAACGCCAACAGTCAAGTGAGCTTAGATGGATGGCTATCCGGGTCGAGCCGGATAGACATATTTGATGTGCGGTACACGAAGGAGTATCCAGGCGTGCCGGCTGGGTTTGGTGTACAGTACAGAAAAGAGATTGGGGTGGACTGACTGGGCTATTTCAGGTGAGACACATAACTATCCAGCCGGGTTATTTGGGGTAGGTTACACAAAAGGGAGTATTGGACATAGGGATAAAAATCAGTAAGCGTTTCGCTTTCTTAGACACAAGTCGCTTTCATTGGTTCACAGCATAGGGCTAACAGGGTCCCCTCTTGCTGCTATCGGTTTGCCCGGGGAAGGTTAAACTAACCCACCGGAAGTCACGTCGCTGCGTTGTGTATACTCACCTCAGGTCGCCTGTGTTTTGAACACGATATATCTTATATTGGAAAGTGTGGTAACGTTTTGGCCTACTGTGGAAGATTGTGGAGTTTCATTTGGATTCCCTATTACGTACACGACTGAATTTACCCCTTTATTATCATTGGTTTAGCTGGACGATCGATTATTCTCGGTCCAGCCATCGCAGTATACAAACTTCAAGTATATTGCCAATCCAGCTTCCCGGTGAAGATTCCCGCCCAGGAGCTACCCCTAGTCTTAAACCTCGTCTCCCTATTCGACGGACTTTTAACTTTTCGCCATAGGGTCCATCAAGAGAGCGCAACCGCCAGTACTGACGGGTACACAAGCTGATCTTTTCGAACATGGATCATCCAAGTCGTCACGACCAAGGTGATGGAAGTGACCGATCCAGCCGGCTGGATGCCGGATCGGATCAAGACCTGGATGGAAGGAGTACCCCCTCCGACAGTCAGTCATCTGGGTCCCCCGTGGGTTTTCGCATCTCAGAAGGAACTTCTGAGAGCGACTACACCACATATGCGTAGCAATGCCAATACTTCTTTATCCACAATGCCATTGTTGACCTCGTTTGATTCCAACGTCCAGCTCGTGAGCGTTACTGGGCAATACACTCCATCGTGATCTTGGACCAGTGTAGCCGATATTAGTGGTTCTCACGGTTCGGAGGTAGGTACTTTGTAGGCAAAACTGACCAATCTGAGCATACCTTCGGTTTGCCTACAAAGCCCTTTTTTCACACGTTTGCCTTCAGCGATTCTCGCTGAAGGCAAAAACGAGAAGTTGTAGGAATTTATGATTGGCTGATTTTTGCTTGGAAGCACCCAATCGGAATTAGTTAAAGATAGAAGATAACTGTACCGACACAAAATACGAGCTTCTTTAAATTGGCTTAAATCGAGTCTGTGCGCACTTGAAGGTCCTCACGGTTGGAAAGTCGTAGATACGCGCTGATAGGCTAGTTTTTCCTACCTAGAAAGTACCTACCTTCGAACCGTGAGAACCACTATTGCCCATTTAACGCATACAAAATCACCACCGGAATCTTCTCCAGATCGAAATGTTTCAGTATCGGGGTCGAAACCATCTTCGCCTTCTGCAAACTGAATGCTACCATAGCTCGTTCCATAGGACATTCCAATCCGGAAACGGTTTTAGTCGAATAGAGAACCGGTTTTCATTTCGATTCCTTCATTTTAGCTTCATGGTTGGCTTCATTCGGTGATTTTTCTTGTCGATCACGTTCTCGTAGCCTGTGGTAATCCACTTCTTTCAATTCGTATAATATAGCAGCATGTATCGCAGAATCTTTGATAAACCGGCTATAATAAAGCGGTCCTAGGAAAGACTACATGGCCTTTAGCGATCGGGGAAACGGAAGATTGCTAAGTGCTCCCAGGACTTTCGGTTTCGCCTCCAACCCATGGATCGACACATTATGACCCAAAACCACGACTTTTAGTTGACCCCAGAAACGCTTGACCACTTTGATCTATAAATTTACAGCTGTCAAGTAGTCGTTCGACCTTGTCGCATAAAATATCCCATGATGTTGCCGTAACCAAGATATCATCTATGTATGATCGCCTCCCCAAGACCGATGGTTTCTGGTCCTGATCCGGTTCACCTTCCGTGAGCACATCGTGAGGTACGGGTGACCTTTTGGTCGGCGCTGATCTAAAAATATCCGTAGAGATCATTATCAATCAACCTCTGATAAATTTGCGGGCGTTCTTCAACCCGAACGGCATCCGATTCCATTCGAAGAGGCCGAAAGGTGTAACAAAAGCTGATATCTCCCGTGCACGATCAGTCATCGGAACTACCCAGAAACCACTAGCCATGTCCAGGGAACGAAACCATAAGACGTTATCCAAGTCTTTGAGCAAATCATTGATCAAGGCATTGGATAGACCATCAACTTAGTAAGTCAGTTCACCATCCTACAATCAATACAAAGTCGAATATCGACTCCGTTCTTTGTGATCATGACCACGATCAGTGATGCCCACTGCGTTCTTGAGGGTTGGATGATTTTCGTACCCAACAGGCCCTTGATCAGGTCGGATAACGTTTTCCCGATATTGTGGTTCAACCTTACGACAACGTTGGGCGATCGGTCTTGCATTCCCCACATCAATATCTAAAACAGCTCCATAGGCGACAGGGGGTAGGGTATTGCCCTTTCCGATCAGCAAATCCAGATGATTCTTTTGAGTTGATCTTTCTGTTCAGGATTGGTCACTTCAGGATTACCGACCTGCAGGTCGTCCAGGGTGACTTCAGGTATACTGGGAGATACGTCTGGCAAAACCGCCATTTGCTTATCGATATATTCAATGTATTGAACACCACTTTCATGTATACATACTGGTTCATCCACCGGATCTACTCTCTCCGGTTCAGCGTCAGTCTGGATCGCCCCTGGCAAATCATCCAATTACTGATTTTCTTCGGGTTTCACCTCATTTTCGACGGTCACGACAGATTCTTCTTGTTCAATTTCCTCTACCAAACCAAGGTTTTTACTAATGTCGTTAGTGTTAGGGGCGTCTTTAGCCAGATCATCAATTTTTGTGGCATCCTTCTGGTCAGTGGTCATCAGTGATCCGGTCCTAGTAACATTCAAAATCGGCGGACTTTCTTCGAAACAACTTTCACACGTCGTCTTCACAGAATATCCCCAAATCAGTAGCTTGGTCGGGGTGGTATACTACGGTATTTCAACTAAAGGAGAGGTATCTTCGTCTACCAAATCTTCATTACTGATCCAGTTAGTGGTGGCTTGATATGCCAGATTTTGCGATTCAGTGTATCTTCGTGACCCAACTGAAACATACCCCATTTGTCGAAGCACTTTCCCTTCAGACAACCACATCCCCAAGATCATGTCTTCATGACAATCAGCGGTTGATCCGATATATCAGTAACCCTGATATAGCTTGATCCGCCGATCCCTTTGACAAAAGTCGGTACCCATCATTCACCACGAGCTAACCATAGTTCCTGCTGCCGATCAGTCGACCGAATTTATCACATCAGCCGATCGGGCTACTGAAATGTTTTCATACTGACCCATTTTGACCATCTGCATGCGAAACCCACACAAAGGACGTCGGCCAGATAATTGTATCTGCACTTCATCTAGTAGGGTCATAGTTCCGTGAGAAAGATCAAGCCGTATACCAGCCGGAACCATGACATCCATTCCCAATATCGCGTCCTGACCGGCTAGCTGGTCGATCCAAGCATTGAAAAAGTAAACCAGGGAACCAGCCAAGCTGATTTTGGCACATGACCGGCCTTTGATCATGTACGTACTTTCACCGATCCCGACACATTCTTGCCTCTGGGTACTCTCTATACGACATCCCACCTTACGAGCAAAGGCGGAGTCAATAATCGAGGCTGCCCAAGAGTCAAATGGAATAGTGGCTTTTCCATTTTTAATTTTCCCATTAACTTTTGCTTGTTAAACCACTTGTCGGATAAGTAATACTTCCAGTAGTATCCTTGAGATTCACCAGGCAGTAGATCCAACTCCATTATCACGTTCGAACGGGAATATTCGTCCACTCTGAGACTATGAATCATACATCAATCGGCACAATTTGAAATAGAACATGTAGTGTCGGTTATCACCTTTTCCTCAAATTTATTTGTGCTACCGACGTATGCATAAATGCTGAACGTAGATCGCTCGGCTCGAATCAGATTCCAACCTGGCGATCGATCTAGTTTAACACTTTGTCGACCTCCGGTGGAAGCATGCCGGCGTCTTAGGTCGGCACGTACCACTTGCGCATCTGATTGAAAAACTCTTCAATCGGAAAAAAACCGGCATCGTGAATATTTCCACAGGTCTTGCACACGAAAACACAATGATCAGAAGGATGACCTATACGATCACATTTCCCACACGTGATTCTCTTCCAACAATCACGATCGCCGTGCTTAGTCGACCCACAATACACACAATACTTTTGAGGTCGGTCCGAATCAGGCTGGTTTCCGCCCGATTTTCGTCCATCAACGCTGTTAGTCGATGATCTCGGACGGAGTACCGGTTCCGCTGTGAAGATATGGCGATATTGTTCTTAATCTGAGCCTAAGCTTGACCGGCCACTTTCTTCTCCTGAACCGGAGCTATCCGATTATTTCGCAATCATCCGGATCGCTTTTGTTGGTCGGGCCGCTGGTGTCTGGACTTGGTCTGGATGTGGTTTCGATCGATATCGATTCGATCCTACCTTGACCACGGGTTCTCGACTTTTGGCTCGCAGTAACGTTCTCAGGGTTAGTTCCAATTTTTCCGCGTTACTTATAAGAAATAGGGTTAGCTGATCGGCTAAATCGCGGTTGTCCAAAGTGCTGATCAAGTGTTCAGCACGTTCGCGAGCCATATTCGCGTGTCGTGGATCCCCTGATGTCACCGTCTTTTGCGAATTATGTTGCTTACGAACCGACCTCTTAAACCTAATAAAGAGATCGGCATTTTGGCTCGCAGACCAGCAACATTCAACCGGTGTAAGTATTCAATCGGTGTTTCATCGGATCTTTTCTTCATATTGTTGTATTGTCTCGCGACGGAAACCCCTGAGTTGCAATATTGCTCCTCAAATTCCTCACACAGTTGAGGCCACTTAAACGTACTTCTTGACTTAACTGCTTGAGCCAATTCTTGGCCGGATCTTTCATTCGATCTGCAAAAATCAGACTTCTTTCACCGTCTGGTGTCTTGTCCCTCAAAAATGCTGGCTGATCCAGGCTCTCGCCTGATCACCATCCTTGTCTTTGCCGGTAAAATCTTTCAACAGAGATTGCCGACATCCGGACTCGAGTGATCGTTCCAGAATCACTATTAAATGCCTGTGCCGAGGCCATATTTGCCATACGAGGCATCTCCGTATCCAAGTCGTCCTGATCGAAGTGTTGACTGATTCCCCGTTTAATTATTCACATCACTACGTGGGGGTGATTTATCGAGTCGATTCTGATGGCTGGTTTGACATATTGATCGGACCATCCCGGCGGATCGGACTGATTCAGTTTCTACATCTACGGGGTTTTGAACCGGTTTAACCGTTGATGACTCACGTTTGGCCTTGGTTGCCATGGTTGTCCCTGTCCAGGTACGTACTGGGGTATTCCATGTTGTTCTCTCACGAACCGGTTCATCATAGACGTAAGCATAGTTCTCATTTGCTCCGGAACTTCTGGTACACCAACGGCAATATTGTTTGGAGTCGGGTTATTTCGTGCGGTTTCTTGAGCATCTTGGAAAGTGTCTTATGACCCGACTCGACGCGGTTCAGGCTTCCTTTTCCTGTTTTGCGACTCGGTTTTGGAGTCGGTCTGCCTGATTCCCTTCGGGCCCAATGTCATACGAGTCACTCCGACCTGAGAATCAGTAGAATCCGCCCCAGATATGGATGGTTGATAATCCAATTCGACATCCAAAGGATATTCTACCAGCTGTGATCGGTGTGAAGGATCAACCGGCGGTGACTGGGCCACGGGATTCGCCTCGAGCAACAAAATAAGGTGATCGCACAGGGTTATTTATTTATTTTTTTATAGCTTCTCTGATCGTTCCTTGGTCTAGATCGAACACCATATTCAAGTTGAGCGCACCAGTAGTGAAACCAACTTCATCGATCTGGGCCAGGGGATTTCCGATCAGGTCGAGCTGGATACCAGTGATAACCGGTCTAGTTGCTCGACCTTCTAGCTGCGCAATGATTTTAGGTTTGATGATTTTCATCACCCATTGTTAGCTAGGAATTTGTGAAACTCGCGAAGTTTAAAACAAGCGTTCGACATCCTGAACCGCGTTTTTTCGGCTGGTTCGGTCTTCTCTTCATCTTCTTCGAACTTCTTCGGTTTAGGTTTCACATATTTTTTAGGTGAATCATATCGATCCGCCCCCATGTATTTTTTATCTTTTCCAATTTTCTTTTTATGCATCGGATCGAGGTCAGCACCTCAATCTTTTCCGGATTATAGTTAATTTTACTATAACCCGGATCGGCTTCAGTCGGATCCTTGTGGGGAGTTTTTGCATCTTTAATCTCGACCTGAAAATCTACCGGACCAGGTCGACCATCGCTTCCATTAAATTTTGGACAGCATCGAAGGCGATACGCCTTCTTCCAAAGCACCCGAAAACGTTTCCTCCACTTTGTTTTTTCATCTTTTTCATTATCATAGAAATCACGGTGATATCCTGAGTCACCAAAAGATCCGGGCACGCGCACAATTGTGGTGGAGCCAATTTCCAAATCCATAACTAAAGTTTTGGGGGAAGTCGGACTCCCACTAGCCCGGAAGACAAACTATCGGAGGGGGATGCGTTGATCCTGATCGGTGTCAGGATCGGATGAATCATCACTTTGATGACTGATCCGATCCTCCTAGTCTTCTAACCGGTCGTCAAGCACAATAGAATCCATGTTCAGCTTTATCTCACCTTGTGTACCCATTGGTATTACTCACTCACGTGGACTCTGGATGAGGAAAAACGTTACGAATCAGGTCGGAGGATGTGACCTTTTCGACAGGGGGGGGGGTGTTCTCGGGTGGAAACCTTCACCGGAGGACAAATCGTGGGTGATACTATGTACAAGAATCGCAAAGGCCGGGTCGGGATACTTCAACCGCCCGGACCAACCAATAAACGGGAAATAACTAAGAAACCACGAAAAATCACGATATGTAACCACGGTCTTCGACAGTAAAACGACAACGTTATTTCCAAAAAACCTTTTAAATTGATTAAACGCGTTCCAAACACGTGGGTGTGAGGGTGAGCGTTGCCCCTTAAACAACCCCGTCGGGGGACTACCGGTAAGCCAAAATGCGTCAATGCATGTCTTAACCGGGAATAAGTTGAGCTACAGGGGACTAGCTAACCCTGTGCTCCCTATGACCGCGACACGTGGCGGAGCAACTCTTTGCTTAAGGGGTAAATTCAATCCTGTTACTATATATGCAATATCTTATACCTAATGTACCGTACACCTACTTGCGTGACCCACTTCATACTTTAATCTTGACCATCTTGTCACAAAGTTGTCGCCACTTCGAGCAGCTAATACTTTTAGTTGACGGAACAGACCCCTTATATCTAGGTTCAACAGACGCCAGTCGATTGCGAGTGGGTCTCTAGGACATGTTTCGGAGCTGACATTGCTATCAGAACGATTCAAACACTTCGCACCCAGAAATCGGACCAGAAGTTGAAATGGAGCGTCAAACACGTGATATTGAACATCTCGAATTTTCCTCACACGGGGCCGCAGTTTCTGATCTCCGGTCTAGAGATCTGGCTCAGCGTCTAGCTGAATTACGCGCTGAGTATGATTGACTTAACGCTCTCCACTATGATTCGGTCCAAGGTCCTTCGGATCCTGAAGACCAAGCAAACATTTTGAGAACTGAACATGAGAGCTCATCTACTGATCTCGCTGGTACGACTACTCCGACCCAACCATCCGATACCGTCAGTGTGGTGTAGTCGCTCTCAGAAATTCCTCTGAGATGCGAACAACCACGGGGGCCCAGATGACTGACTGTCGAAGGGGGTTTCCGTCCATCCAGGTCCTGGTCAACATCAAGCCGGCTGGACCGGTCACTTCCATCACCTTGGCTGTGACAACTTGGATGATCCATGTTTTGTAAAGCTCACCTTGTGTACCCGTCAGCACTGGCGGTTACGCTCTCTTGGTGGGCTCTAGGGCGAAAAGTAAAAGTCGGTAAAATAGGTGGACGAGGGTTAGGATTAGGGTTGCTACTCGGCCGGGGCAGACCAACGGATGAATTTCAGGGGAGGGCAGAAGGTGGCTATAGTTGTTATGGGAGTGTGAGAGCCATCCATACTTGGAATAACCGAAGTGGCCGGAGCGGGTAGCCTGGTGCCCGATGGTCATGTAGAAGCCAAGGGAAAATCAGTTGGCGGGGCTGGATCGGTCATGGTTGGCAGTTGGCAAAATTGGATATGAGTGAATCATCAGCCACTGTACGGCTATGATCCAACTCAGGGGCGGCTGTGGTGAAGCAAATCGAGAAAATATATACAAGTGGCTCTCATCTCGATGATGGTTGGTGGATTTCTCGTGGATGGGCTGGTTGTAACCATTGACAGGTGGGACATACCGGTTCAACGTTGGGATGACGTAGGTAATAACGGGCTATCGCGAAAACGTGGAGAAAAGTATTGTAGTTGCCGTTATCGCACCTTGTCCCAGAGAACAGTGGGTCGGCCAAGTATCACGACCAGATAAGAGTGTCCAGATGCCGGACCAGGTTGACTTTAAAGTCGGACCGGCTAAGACATATGTAGCGGGTACACGGGTTACGATGGAGCATGATTATTGGAGCTGATTATGGGTGATCTAAGTGGTTCAGTTGACACGAGGGTAGGACTCCGGTTAACTGAGTAAATGAGCCGAATCACCCTTAATACATGAAAATATAGCGTATAAAGAAGCTCCTATGTATACGACAGGGAGCTCCATGGGATATATCGGCCAACGAAGATTGCGAAGATCAGCAAACCGGCCCTGATCGACAGTAAAGATCGGGCCGAGCCCGACCTCAAGAGAAAGACCTATCTCGAACCAATCTCTCAAGTTTAATGTATGTTTGAGGCAGAAGATAGGTTTGGACCAGTAAAAAAAGCTGATTCTTAGCTGGTTCCGAGCTGGTTCAAAGTGATCTCGAGGTGATTCGGAGGTGGTTCCGACCTGGTCCCGAGCCGATCCTGAAATGGTCCGGGTCGGTCTCGATCAGTTCCAGGTGCAGACATATAAGTAGTCTAGTCAAGGTCAGTGCTAGAACCGGTTGCAGAACATCCCAAGAGGCCGATTATAAGCTGGTTTCGAGCTAAGATCGGTCCAAGGTGGTACGAATCAGGTTTAAGATCAGTTGAAGATCGGTGTACAGTAACTATGTGGCAAGCCAGTTAAGATCGAAGTATGAGGTAAGCCACATAGGTTGATATATGGCACATGAGGTATTTAATATTGCATATATAATAACATGATTGGATTTACCCCCTAAGCAAAGAGTCGCTCCGCCACGTGTCGCGGTCATGGGGAACACAGGGTTAACTAGGCCCCTGTAGCTCAACTAAGTTCCCGGTTGAGACGCACATAGCCGCATTTTGGCTTACCGAAAGTCCCCCGACGGGATTCTTTAAGGTGTTCCCCCTCACTCTCACGCTCCGTGTTTTGAACACGTTTTACTAATTGGAAAGGTTTTGTGGAGATAACTTTGTGGAAGATCGTGATTATATCGCGGTTTTTCGTTGTTTCTTGGTTATTTGTTGGTTCGATCGGTTGAAGAATCCCGACCTGACTTTTGCTATTCTCACACGTGGTATCACCCCTGATTTGTCCTCCGGTGAAGGTTTCCACCCGAGAACACCCCCCCCCCTGTCTTGAAAAGGTCGCATCTTCCGACCTGATTCGGAACATTTTCCTCATCTAGAGTCCACCTGAGTGAGAAATACCAATGGGTACTCAAGGTGAGATGAAGCTTAACATGGATTCTATCGTACTTGACGACCGGTCAGAAGACCGGGAGGATCGGATCAGTCATCATAGTGATGATTCATCCGATCCCGACGCTGATCAGGATCAACGGAGTACCCCCTCCGACAACTGGTCGTCCGGGCCAGTGGGAAAAAAATCCGACTTCTCCCAAAAACCTCGGTTATGGATTTGGAAATCGGCCCCACCACACAGCTGGGTCATCATCTTGGAATATTTGGGATGTCATGGCGCGGTTCACACAGGGCGCATAACGCTTGAAGCTGGCTCATTTGCGCTTGGCGCTGGGTAGGAAAGAGTTGGTACAGTAGCACCTGCTAGGCTGTTGAAGACAAATAGCCCGTTCAGCGCCCGACACTAGCTGTTGCGCGTCTGGTGAGCGGATTACAGGAGGCGTTCTGGCAGACGTTACCGGATCGGTCGTTAAGCCAGCATCCGGTGTCCCACTCGGCTACTGGTAGAATAATGAAAATAGATTGTACTTGGTGGGCGGCTGGGGTTGCCTTTACCGATAGTGTACCGATATAAAATAATCATCGTTACATAGAGTTTGTCACAGTTCTAAATTTGCGATACAGCCCCTATTTAGCATAGGGTTTAGGGCTAACATGTCAGAAACAACGGATACCATATCCAAGCCAGCTGATGACCCCGGGCCCGGGGTCGAGCACAGAGAAGTTCAACCCGATGGGCTGAACACGCACAATAGGGATGACTGTGCGGGAGAGACCTTATCATCTCAAGATAAGGTAGGGAAGAGTCAGTCCGATGAGGGTCACAACCCGCCGATATTATCGGCCAGTGGTTTATTGAATACCGGTTTGCATACTGGTAATAATATTAATACCAAAGTACCGGAACCAATTACCGAAATCGAACCAATGGTACAAAGTACCTCAACTGTATCATGTACCGATATATTACCGGGGGTACAACACGGCACACCACAAATCACTCCCACTTCCGATTTGGCGGACAAGGGGTAATGAATGAGTACAGTGCTGGGATAGGCGTTGACGCAGTTCTGGACCCAGAGTCACTGGCCGCGGCGCTTAAAACAGCGTTACGACTTGCTACAAAGACGCGCCCACGGGTACAACATGGATGGAACTTATGCAGGTCCTATTTGCCGCAATCTATGTAAAAGTGAAGGGACCATTATCACGATTGTCAGATGTGGCTAAACGGTTTCCGATCTTAAAACCTGTGGAATTGGAGAGATTACTAGATTACTTTGAGATTATCGTCATGCAGAATAATAACGATTGGACGGTCTGGAGACACAAAGTAGTAGGAGCTGCATTAGTGGCTCAGCGTTCATCGCAAGGGCTCGAGATTATTCTGTGGAAAAATATTGTTCAAGAACATGTTAAAAAGACTGATATGATTCCGCTTGTCCTACAAGGATGGGCAACAAAAGTAGTGCAGAGAAACCGACTACGGAGAAAGAACTGACTGCGAAAATCTTCACGAAGCCGTTTCTCTTTAAAACAGATGTATATTCGGCAGTGGAAATCACTCGACTGAGAACAGTATGCGAGAAGACCTATGGAAAGTTTGCACCGTCGAAATTGAGAGAAGGAACGGATGACGAATGGAGAATTGTCCAAGGTCTGGTTGAGGGGCATATCATTGCCCGCCAATTGCCTCAATTTCTAAAGCGGATAATAAAAACAGATGAGCAAGTACGTCTTGTCCATACTATTAGAGCGCAAGTGGAAGGATGTCTGGTGATGGAATTGAGAGGCGAAAGCCCAATTAAGAAGGCGTTTTTAAGTACGAAGTGTATTCCAAGAAAGCATAGCAACAGCAGCATCCACTAGGAGGACGGGCTCACCTGCGTTATGGCAGATGGTGGCACAAGTTAAAAATATTAGCTACAATGTCGGTGATCACTCCCTTTATTTTCATTTTTTACGAGAGAACAGGGGTCCGTGTTCCCTTTCATCGATACGAACATTCGCTACGCAATCTCCATCAAGAAGATCGGTCCCCAGGAAAAACAGCGTGGGGTGCTCAAGTAGATCATAATGGGGAACAATATAGCCAAAATGGCTTTTATTCATGCATCCTCAAGAATATTACTCGTTCGATGGTTCTATTAAAGTTAACTGTTTTCCTAAAGTCTATTCTTGGAATGGAATTTCAACTCGACGATCTGGACAAGAGCGGCTTCTTTTCAGACACGTCGACACTTTGGTCGAATCTGAGGCGTGTCCATCGGCACTAGCAGGGGTAAAGCGACTATACTGGTGCCACACCATGATAGTTATCAAACATCCGTCCATTAAAGGACGGACCCAATGTCTCAGATGCGGAGAAACGGGGCATCAAATGCGCAAATGCACGACACCGTTGGTCGATTTACTTAAAACAAACTGTATCCAGGTTAAACCGGAGGATCTCAAAACATTGACTATTCCGGCGGCAAATTTTACTAGCATGGAGGATTTACGTCAACAAGTAGATCGAACTCGGGAGCAGCAGCTGGAACAGACCAGGACAGCGGAGTCTGCTGAGGAGGCACCTGCTGTCGGTTTGACGAGCAAAAGGATGACATTCCTCAACATTCTATCAATAAAGATGGGGACCCGAAACCAACTCATCATTGGAAAGATGGAAAGCCAGCCAGGGCACGCAGCGCACAGCCTGCACCTAACGCACTACCTGAGTGGGTGACAGTGAAACAACGGAGGAAGACTGAAACCACCACTCCTCCCCAAAAGACGACAACTGAAAAGAACCAAGTCAAGCAGGAATTTATCTCCAGCTTGCAGGAGGATATTCGTAAGTCTCATCGTGGGACAGAACGTCCGGGACAGAAGGATGACAAAATGGCCGTGTCACATAGTCGGGACGGCCAAGGAGCAGCCCAACGCGCAGGGGTTCCACAAGCAGGATCCCGTAGTGTTAGCCCTATGCAAAAGGGTACGGAGCAACAAAGGCTCACGGCTACACAATGCAAGTAGGAGAAGATTTTCAATAAGAAAACTAGCGCACTCTTCATGGTTGAAGGCCAAATCAAAGCCAAGATTTATGAATCCATTGCTGTCATTACTCAGGAACAAGGCCCGTTGGATGTATCTCTACATCTAAAAAATCCAGACACCAATACAAGAGTGTTTAACTCGGTCCGTGAGCTGACCGACTTTTTATCGCTTAAATCGGTGCGGACGCCAGCCACCGGTAACTGTCAGGTTTATGCGATCTGTCAAGCTTTGACTTCGTCGGCGTTAGATGGCGACATAGTTCCGATACTGGAGGATTTAGTCTCAAAGATGAAAGATGGATGTTTGGTTCGGGCACTGATTGATTTTGATATCAAGTTTCCTCCGGGTATCCGGAAACAAACGCTATTAGGGCTATGAAGAGCCTATCCACGAATCTCTGCGAAATAATCGAAGCAGGCTTTTCAAGATTATCTACGGGATTTTGCACTTAGCAGTTCTAAACTTGAAGAGACCATTCCCATGTCAGCCTGGGGAAGTAATGACACACTGTCAACTATGAGCACCCTACTGCAGAAAGAGATTTTTGTTCTAAGCCAAGAGGAAATGGGCACTTCACCAGGAGTGTTAATGTACACTCCCGAAACCCGTACGTTTCAAAACAAGAAATACCAAATGAGCGGGGAATACCCCATTACAACCCAAGCATTCTGTGATAAGATAAGGCACCATATGGAGGTCTTTAAATCTGATGGATCAGCGGTCCAGTTGCCTCTTTTATTACATTTCGGGGGGGAACACTACTCGGCCCTACTTTTTGGACATCGAGAAATGGCCAAGGATGATATTGATATGGGAACAAGCATCAGCGATGAAGATTATGATGACGAGAAGGAACCCAAAGTTCCAACGGTTAGTCTCCCAAAGGAGAACTCAGCAGATTCGAGCGCCTCTCAACCTATTGAGGTCGATGTATCTATGGATGAAGATAATAGTGAAGAGGACCATTCGGAAACTAACGATACACGGATTCAGTCACAAAGACGACTATGCATCGAAATCCCCATGGGATCCGGACTCGTGGGAAGGTGACTTTGAGGACATCATCACCCGCCTTGAGGACCCAACGATCCACCATGCCCTCAAGTGCGAGATTCATCAAATTATCGGAACCGGCGATACGAGGATGAAAGAAGTCCTGCACTTTCTCACCGATACTGACACCCAGCTGTCGCTTCCAGAGCAGGAACACCTGTTAAGTGCTGACTTGGATAATTTTTCTACACGCACCTAGTTCTTACAAAAATACCAGATCTCAGAACCTATTTTGCATCAATGGTATAGCAAAGTATGGCAGGACTACCAGCCAGAACCCGAGACCTCGCTGCTCTCAAGTTCACAATCCTCTGGATCAGAATATGTTCCAACGGATTCGCAAAATACAGAGGGGATGGACACGGATGAGTCAGAGGAAAATACCTACAGCTCAAAACGAATTTGCAGACGGGACACTAATGTGATGGAAGAGCCACGGGGCGAAACCCTCCCGATCGTGCGAGAATTAGTTGATGACTTCAATGAATGTGGGGAGGAAGCAAGAGATTTATCAATTACTCTGGCAGATTTTACAGTTTCCTGGAACACGTTACAACCTGAATGAGAATGCAACACCAGTATCGCTTTTTCCACTAAAGTAATCTGGATGAAAGCAGTGAAATTTGAAGCCAATCGACTACTACATCTGCTAAAGGACATCCCAGGCACATATCATATACTTGAAGGTCTTCATTCTGGGGTGCTTACAGAATTGACTAAGAAATGGCGAGAACTGTGTTGGATTGCGATGGTCGTAACTGGGAAACCCCAGGGACTAGCGGATATTCCAGCCGAGTGGTTCAAAACATGGGAGGACCGGTACTTACAGGTATCGACACCAGCCCAGAAACTAGCCATCCTTAATAGTCGCCAAGAATGGACACGTCTGCGGAAAATGAAATATGGGGGAAGTGCCATATTACGAATGCTCTCTCCAAAACAAACTGGAGTACTGGCACAAGGGCTACTCAGCGCGTTTTTACATGCAGAACAGGTAGCGGCACTTTTTGGCCTGGATCATCACCCGACGGATTCAATTGTTACGTTGTTCCAACGTTCATATGCAAGCTCGCACAAGGCGTGTATTGATGCAATAGAAAGGGGAGCAAGTTTGTGTTGGAAACAGCTTACTTCCTTTATGACATGATCATATCATCTCAACGAAGTCAGGGTAACAGTACGAGTGCCATATTACCGGTACAATTGGACGGAGACGGTACCGATTTATCGGTACAACACCGGTACTAAGGGCACCGACATGGTCAATATTATGAAAAATCCTTATTATAACCTCAACTCTTTGGACACCTATACCAAACACCGGTTTTTACGGGATATGGAATTTGACCAAAATCGGTCACAATATCGTCCTCGAACAGCTGGGGCTACTTACTCGATTATTAGTCAAAACGTGAGAGGTTTCACATCGCGAGACATTAACGAATGGCTGGTAGCATGGCGGTTAGGGAATGTAGGACAGCAACCTCATCTTATCCTTCTCCAAGAAACACATATCACAACGAACGCGGAAAAAGTAGAGGTTGCTACTAAATGGGCTCAAGTGTGGGGAGTATACCATAAAACAACAACCCTGTCATATTGGAGTGTTTTCGACAAGAAACAAGGTGGAGTAGCTATTTTAGTGCGTCCTGATGTAGCACACTCTATATCCCCGTGGAAATTTACGAATTGGCCATTGCTGTGCAATGGGATGGACGTATCGTTATAAATATTTATGGACCTACGGGGGACATCACTGCACAAGAAGATTTTTTTCTTAATCTCCGCCAGATTCTACCACGCCGGCTAGATAATTTAATTATGGCTGGGGACTTTAACTGTGTCGACTCACCAGTTCTTGATCAATTGGGAGGACAGCGCTCGACTATACCAGAAAGTGCAGTCCTATCTCAAATTCTTTTAGACTGGAACTTACACGATGCGAGATTACTTCTAGGGTCAGCACTTACAGAGACAAATTTAGATCCAACAGAATACTTCACGTTCTGGAGGGGTACACAAGCGAGTCGTCTGGATAGATTTTATGTCACGGATAACTGGAGACAATGGGTTGTATGGGTTTCAGTAGACAGCCCACCCGTGTACTCAGACCACAACCAAGTCATGTTAGTGATGAAGGATCCGGCGAGTATCCGGCGACCTGGGGTGCAACAAAGGATAATATATCCTTTCCAGGGGTCAACCTCGGAGACAATTCAACTATCGATTGTTGACCATCTTTCTCAACGATCTAATATCGTATCCGACGCCAGGATATGGAATAATTTAATTGATCATGTTCGGGATGTGCTATACATTTGGAGAAGAAGGCTGTCGAGACGGCGGAGACGGAGACAGCAGCAACTGCAAAAGACTACTCACACTAATGCCCAAACCCGTCATCATATCATTACCTCCTTAGCGGCAACGGTACAGGCAGAAAGGCGGTTTCGAAGAGGTTCACGTCTTCACAGATCGGCTGCGGATATTCGTTGGCTTTTCAAACGTACAGCGGTTTGGGAAAAAGACCAAACTGTAACAACAATCTCCACGAATACCGTTCTTCCATTCCCGGTAAATTTGTCAACTCCAGACAGGTTTACCATGACTTGGCAACCAATCATGGGTACCTGTCATCGGACAGTACCCGGTCGCCGTCTAAAAGAAGCTGTTCAGACTTTTATGCAGATACCAGATACTTGTCGAGTCACAGCATCGCAAAATACAGCGCTGTTATCTCCAATAACAGTGGAGGATGTGCATTCCGCTATCAAAGGCTTGGACCGTCACAAGGCTGCCGGTCACGACGGTGTGGGGAATGATTTCTATAAAGACTTTCCGATGGTGATGGTAGATCCTTTGGTATGCGTGTGCAATGACGTGTTACACGGGGCGCTCCCCCCTTCCTTCATGAAAGCGATCGTAATCCCTCTACGGAAGGAGACTCAAGTAACGCGCTTAATTACCGCCCGATATCACTACTATAAGATCTTTGCAAAGATCCTAGCTAAGCGCCTCCAAAAATTCTTAGGTCAGTTAATCGGAAATTCCCAACAGGGATTCGTGACAGGCAGGCGTCTGGATAAAGCGGTCATACTGATGATGTCGACCTTCAAACGTTATCAGAGATCACCTAAGCTGGCCAGTGCAAACAGTGCTGGAGTGTTATTTCTGGACTTTAGTAAAGCTTACGACACAGTGGACCGACATTTATTACTTACGGTGCTCTCTCTGTTTGGATTTTCTGATGACTTTGTGAAATTAATGGATAGGTTACATTCTGGCACGACCGCGGAGTTCTTAGTAAACAACACTTTTTCGGCACAAATGGAGGTGGTATCAGGGATCCGTCAGGGCTGCCCTCTGGCACTTCATTCTGGCAGTGGAGCCATTAGCACTAGCATTGGCTCAGGATGATTCAATTCGAGGAATTAATCCTCTACAGCGTGCTGGCTCAGTAGAACACCGTTTTACGGCGTTTGTCGGTGATTCAACAGTTTTTGTACGGCATTCGAGCATGGTCCTGGCAGCATTTAGGGTTGTCCACCGCTTTGGTGAACTAGCGGGACTACAGACCCAGCCTGCAAAAAGTAATTTCGTCTTTCTCAATTCGAATTCTGTGCCAAAAAAATGGTACGGCATACCGGTAGTACCGGAGGGTGAAACAGTTCGATATCTTGGGTACCAATTTGGCTGGACAGAATTAGGAACAGTTAATTAGGCACTCCGGCTACAGGTCGTGCGGAAACGATTAGCCACGGCATCAAGTTACACAACAGCGGTAGTGGAACGGGTCCAACTGTTCCACGTCATTGCTATTCCCTCCATCCTCTTCACAGCCCGTTTTTTTTTACCTCATCGGAATGTACTAGTACTGTAATGGGGTGTCATTACATAAGTGATATTTAAATAGAAATATCACAGTTCAATTTCAGACGTAATACCTGAAATGTGAATATTGTATTATAAGTTGTCATAATCCACCTTTGAGAACAGATTCTGATATTATCGAATCTAACAAGTCATCTATTGATAAAAATATCATTAGATCAGTTTTATACTACATGTTACTATGATTAGTCTAGGTCTAATTATACTAGTTAGCTCTTAACCAACCATAAATATATTCACTCTTAAACTTACCTTCTAGCACTCACGTCCCTTAGGTGTATATATAGTAATATATATATACTTAATCGATAGTTAATTAATATACTAATTACTTTCCTATCTAAGTTTATCTAAGGTAAACTAAGGAGGACCAAATTACATTTGGTCCTACACAATTTGCACGCTTCCTCACTTGCAAGTTACAGTGTAAGCCGCGTAACAGTAGCCCTGTTACACCTGGTAGCACTTAGTGGTCCGTCTAAGCGACCACTGTTGTCGCGTTCCGTTAGTTAACTGGCGGGACGAAGGTTTAAAAGCCGCTGGCTGTCATGACAACAGCCAGTGAACGTGAGCGTGAGCGTCAGCTCGCGCAGGACCTAGTTATGGAAAACTTCCCTAACTGGTCACCGAGTGCTCTGATCACAGTGACCGAGATGATTCGGACCATAGGGCCCGAAATCATCACTCTCCTCCGTGGCAAGACCTCGGAGGATGCCTTAGAAACGGTTTCCCGTTTCAAGAAAATGTATGTCGATCCTCAGGTGCGTCATGCTCTGTTGCGCTCCCAGACGGCGGCAGCAACAGCAGCGACCGCATCTAGTGCGAGCGTTGAAGTAGTAAAGGCGCGGATTCCGCCCTTTACTGGCGAAGGGGGCGAACCTCTTCGTAGGTGGTTCGCAGAGGTAGAGGAAGCCCTCACTGCGCAGGAGATTGTGGACCCGCGTTCACAAGCTTATCTCGCCACCACATGCCTAGGCGGTCGCGCCAGGGCATGGGCGATGAGCCGCAGATCCACTGATGGAACTGCGTTCCTGACGTATCAGGATCTAAAAGCTGAGCTAAAGCACAACTTTGAAGCTCCGGAAATGGAGCTTAGCTGCCGTGAAGAGTTCATGGAACTCAGGCAGGGCAAGCTGAGCCTACATGCGTACGCTCAGAAAATACAATATTTGTTATCAAATATTGTATACGAGCCGGTGCCCCCTGCCATGCAGGTCACTGGCTTCATGAAGGGACTGAATGACGGTCCCATCAAACAGAGTCTTTATCGGGTTCCCCCAAAGACTCTGAGTGATGCTATTGACCAAAGCATCCGGGAGGAATTCAGCATGCGTTCATCAGCAGCGCATGCTGGGGTTAGTCGAAAAGCGCAAGCGCCTTTCGACTTTAACATGCCGCCAATGCAGCATGTTAATACTAATAACTTCCCATCGAGACGAAGTTCACACTTCGTCCCGAGACACCAACACCCGCGCCAGGGCGCGGGCGGAGGAGGTCCAGAACCTATGGACCTATCGGTTGCAGTTGCCTCGGCACCGAGGCAACCGAAGAACAAGAAGTTCCTTCGCTGCAACAGATGCGCGAAGATGGGCCATTACGCCCATGAATGCATGGCACCGCGACCGGCGCCACGCAGTCAGCGGACTGGACAGTCCACTGGTAAGCGACATCAACAGGGGCAACCCTCTGTTGATGCAAAAAACGTCAACAACCAGTAGGGGCGGGGTGCCCTACTGGACGGGTTATCTCACATGCCGACATCGGGCATGTGAGGATAATAGCCCCAGACGGGACTATGTCCTGTCAAAAGGTGCAGGGTGAAGAGAAACCTCTCATCACCCTGGAAGTTAAGCCGCATGGAATCGATGTCCCCATGCGTGCTCTGTTTGACACAGGAGCGTCAAACAGTTTCGTTAGAACTGAGGTCCTAACGTCGTTGAACTTCGAGGAGATTGAATCTCCAAGAAGCATGCTGTCAGTCCGGTTAGCAACAGGTGCAACCGTGACTATACCGAAGCGTGTAATTCGAACACGCCTCGAGTTAGACGAACTGTCGTTCGAGGACGAATACATCGTCCTCGATCTTGACGACAAGTTCGATGTTATCTTGGGCATCCCTTGGATGTCCAAACATCAACCAACGATCGACTGGGTTAACCTGTCGATCGACTGCGGCGGTCTCACAGGATCTGATCACCCTGTGAGTAATCCGGCTGTATCTCATCATACAACCGCAGTGTCAGACAGTCTGGTGGATAGCGATGGCACCACCAGACCTGATCCGACTAGGTCAGCGGATAGTACACCCGCTGATCAGAGTCCAGAGGGACGCGAACGCGCGACGAACGAGTCGTTGCGTGTCAGTAATGTGCGCGACACGGGTGCAAAGCACTCCCGTGTTGAAGTTGCTACTACGACCGATGACGGTCGTGGTAAAGAGAATGCACACGCGGTGGGAAACACCCACCGTGAAAAGAATGAAACCGTCACGGAAGCAAATGACTTCCGTGTCGAAAATAAAGAACTCACGACTAAGAGCAGTCGAGAGTGCATGAACACCATGGTAAACAGTGGTCACCATGAAGAGAAGGCCTTGTGCACGAGTGATGATCGCCGTGCCACAGATCGGACAAGTGCGTCTGATCTCGCAGCTGTGTCCGTCGAGACGATCAACGTCCTGACGCAGACAGAGACCGGATTAGCTACCCAGTCTCTCACACTTGACAACCCTCCGAACCTAAGTTCAGAGATGATGGCTCTTCCAGCCTTGAGTTGGAAGAAGTTCGTAAAGAACTTGCGAAATGATCAGATCGAACAGATCTGCGTCATTGTCGCATCTGATGAGGTTGTGGATATTCGCGAGCAAATATCCACTTTATAATTAGAAGCCATCGGGAACGAACTCGTTCCCAATGAAAAGAACGCTGAGAACGAACTCGTTCCCAGTGATCAAACCAAAGTTCAGCGCTTTGAAGCGCAGAGCTGGGAGTCGCTTAAAGCGACTTCTCCGTACTACGAAGTACTTTGGGAATACGCCGACGTATTCCCAGAAGAAGTACCTTGTGAGCTCCCTAAGGATAAGGGAACGAGGCACGAAATTGATCTCGTGCCTGGCACGAAGTACTGTGTCACGCGGCAATGGCCATTGCCGCGCGACCAAGTTAAGGCCATCGACGAGTTCTTTGAAACTCGTCGTAAGGCGGGACATGTGCGGGAGTCTACCTCACCGCACTCCAGCCCCACCTTCTGCGTTAAGAAATCCACTGGTGGGTCGTTCATGCTTTCAATAAGCTGAACGCAGCAACAGTACCGGCGCAAACGCCGATACCGAGAAAGGATGTCATCATTGATGGCATGAGCGGGAGCATCGTTTTCAGTGCTCTCGACTTGAGGGATGGTTTCTACCAAATCCTTATGCGTGAGAAGGATATCCCTCTCACGGCTGTAAGCACCCCAAGCGGTATGCTTTGGGAGTGGCTTGTGATGCCACAGGGGCTTCGAAATGCCCCTGCCACCTTCAACAGATGCGTTACACATCTATTGCGCCCGGTGCGAGAATTCGCGCCGAGCTACTTTGATGATGTGTTCATCCATAGCAAGGCTGAACATGGCAAAACTGATGTAGGCGTTCATAAAGAACATCTACGTCGGGTGTTAGAGCTTATGCGCAAGCACAAGCTCTATGCAAATTTAAAGAAGTGCACCTTTGGTGCACCTGAGATACCCGTTCTTGGCTGCTTTGTAGGCAACAATGGAGTGCGCCCCGATCCAGAAAAGATCAGGGTGATCGTTGAATGGCCTCCGCCAAACAACGTTAAGGAACTTCGAAAGTTCCTTGGACTGGCGACATATTTGCACAAATATTCGTGCAACTATGCCGGTCTGATCCGACCTCTTTCCCAATTATTAAAGAAAGATGTCGAATGGCGCTGGAATACCCAGTGCCAAGATGCGTTTGATGCAGTCAAGCGTAGCTTGACTGAGGCTCCCGTTTTGGCAATCGCCGATAGCGAGCGACCGTTCCACGTCGTTTGCGACGCGAGCGATTTCGCCATCGGCTGCGCCCTGATGCAGCGTGATCACGATGATCGTGATCGCGTGATTTATTATCAATCGCGTCAGCTGCGCCCAGCCGAGCGCAACTATCCGGTGCATGACAAGGAACTCCTTGCCATGAAGTATGCACTGGCAAAATTCGGATCTATCTCCTAGGAGATAGACCGTTTGTGGCTTACACGGACCATGCGTCATTACGCACGGCCGTGAATTCACCCCACATTTCCCAAAGAATGGCACGTTGGCTGTCATTCTTTGCCGAGTACAGTTTTACGGTTGAGTACAAACCCGGAAAGTTGAACGTGAGAGCGGATGCGCTATCACGACGCCCCGATTACGAGACGAAACCGTCTGTAACGGAAGCAATCAGTGCAAACGCAATACGTTGCACTGCTCTGTCGTCGTCACTCGTACGACAGGTACGTCAAGCGTACGAAACAGACGAGGAAACTCGTCTGCTGATTGATTACCTTAGTAATCAATCTGATCGGAAGCGCAAGGAACTTCCAGAGTTCCTTCGCGCATGCGTGCATCGTTATCAATTGCACGATGGTCTGTTGCTTTACAGCACAGACCAAGATGATGTTAACCGCATTGTCGTTCCAAACGACGATGACCTCAAACATCAAATTTTGTTTGAGTACCATGATGCACCGATCTCGGGGCATCAAGGTCGAGAGAAGACGTATGCTCCTCTCGCACGCGATTTCTACTGGCGTAACCAATATAAATGGGTACGTAAGTACGTCCGCGCTTGCGAGATATGCCAGCGCGTCAAGCCTGCACAGTCCGCGCAGGCTCCCCTCCAATCTCTGCCGGTTCCGACAGAGTGTTGGAAGTCCATTTCCATGGATTTTATCTTTGGTCTTCCGGCTGATCACAGTCGGAAAACAGGCATAGTGGTCTTTGTAGACCGTTTCAGTAAGATGGTTCATCTTGCTGCAGTGTCGGCGAATGTCACCGCCGCGCAAACGGCGCGGATATTCGTTGACACGGTATTCCGCTTACACGGAATGCCGGAAAACATAGTCTCGGATCGTGATCCAAGATTCACAGGACGTATCTGGCGAGAAACGTTCTCGTTATTGGGTACGCAGTTGAAGATGTCAACCGCGGACCATCCGGAAACGGATGGGCAGACTGAGCGCGTTAACCGCGTTCTCGGAGACATGCTGCGCTCATACGCGCATGCCTTCGAGCAGTGGAGCGATTATTTGCCACTCACTGAGTTTGCTATAAACAACTCGGTGCATGCTTTTACTAAGCATACACCGTTTTACGTGAATGCCTTACGGCATCCACGATCCCCGGCTTTACTTGGTGTTACGCCAAATTTAAGTGGGGGAGGGACCCGCTCAAATTCTAAGCGAGTCGATGCGCAAGCTGCAGCTGCAACTTGCGAGGAAACTAATGAGTCTTCTACTGTTACCACAGAAGAAACTCAAGCAGTTTCGGAAACCGAAACCGCTTATGCGAAATATGTGTCGGCAGCAATGGCTGCAGACACTGAAAACAACCCATCCACTGCCAACAAAGCAGTAGATGAATTCGTATTACAACGTCAAGCTGTAATACGCTATGTAAAAGACGCGCTTGCTTCCGCTTTTGACAAGCAGAAGCAGAAGCAGAATGCAGATAAGAATGGAAGGAAGAACACAAATTCTTTTCAAAAAGGTGAATTAGTTATGTTATCTACAACTAATCTGCCTACACATGCAATTAGCAACTTCCCTACACGGAAGTTGCTCCCTAAGTTCATTGGACCCTTTAAGGTCCAAGGTGTTAAGGGGAATGCCTACACTTTAGACATTCCCGCGGCCATGCGCCTCCATCCAACGTTTTACGTTGGGAGGCTCAAACCGTACCGATCGTCTACGTCTTCGGACGAGACGCATCGCCACGGCGAATGCCGTGCTTCTTCAAGTCTCCCAAGAGAGACTTGTAATCGGTCTCCAACCGATGGTGGGAAGCCTGGAGAGTTTCCATCTCCGACTTTTGTCGATCGATCTCCGACTTTAGACGATCAACGTCGAGCATCAGAAGATCACTCTTCTTTTGCATCACGACTTGCGCGTCGAGAATCTCGCGAATCTCGTCCCGATGATAACGATACGTTTTCATCGAGTGGCACATGTCTTCGCTCAAAGCGTCACAGTGCTTCTCAAGCTTGCGGAGCTGATAACCATGCTCCGCAACAACAATGCCGAGGGAATTATCAGCCCCCGCTGCCCCTGATTGACAGTCAGGGGAACAAGCGCTACATTCTCGAGCGTTTGCTTTCGAAGCGCTCGGTTTCCTATAAGAAGGGGCAGCGTACCGAGTACTTGGTGCGTTGGCTGGGATATTCCCCAGCGTTTGACTCTTGGGAACCGATTGAGGTGTTGAGGGCGGATGCCCCTGACCTCCTGCGTGAGTTCGAGAAGGATACTTCTCCTCGAACTCAAAAGAAGCGTCAACACTAAGTGTTGATGTGGGTGGCACGCCAACACTAGGTGCTGGTGGCTGCAAAGCTTCGGTACTAGCTATCGATGCTTTAAGAGCGTCGATAAGGCTCTTAACATTAGCGGGTACTGAGAAACCTCGGTACCCTCTCAGCTCCTTTTCGGTTATACGAGGAGCTCCCGGGGGACAACACGGGCATTTCATGTTCGAAGGAACCCCGCAAGAGAACCCCTCTTTGATGCAAGTGAAATGGATAAACTCCATTTTACCTGAGCGTGAGTACTTTAAGAAGGGCTCGCGATTTGCGTGAACCTTCTTCACATACTCGTCGGGACCTTTGTTGTAATTGTCAACAAAGGCATTCCAACTCTGAGTAAGGGCGTCTTTGTCGTCCTTATTCTTTTGCGACCCCTTCCGGTTCGTGTAATAACGAGCTTGGAAGAAAAGGTCGATGAAGTACCGACGTCTATCGTCAGTACTACGATCAAAATGACGATTGCGAAGGTCCTCGCAATCATCAAGCGCATTAATGTCAAACAATGGATATTGACAATCACGTTTGACATGCCCACCACTACCAAGGGCAAGCGTCCATGCTGGGGTCCAAAACCCCACTTCGTACGGAACATGACGTTCCACACGACACACTGAATCGGAAGCAGCGTAAGCCGCTCCCGCGCGATGTTTCTTGGCAGGTGGAGCGCCACCTGTCATCTCAAAGTCGTCTTCGCTACGACCTGGCGAATGACGAGGTCCAGGAGGAGCCCTACGCTCCTCATACCACCGCTTCATTGAGTTGTCGCTGTCGTAATCGACGGCGTCAGAATCCACTTCGCCATCACTTAACGGCGAAGCAGTTCTAGCGGTCTTAACCCCACTAGAGTTGTTGACAGGGACGGTATCGTCCTCGCCCTCATTCTCGGAGTCAGATGACTCTCCGAAGAGGTCATTGAACTTCTTCTTGGACACCCGCCTTGCGGCAGGTGGAGACGCGGAAGACGCTGCATTCGCGACGTCTTCCCGCCCTCGCTTAGACACTGCTTCCGCAGCGTCTACTACGAGAGACAAGCGGTCTT
Organism: Sclerospora graminicola; assembly: GCA_001887855.2. Classification (NCBI taxonomy): domain Eukaryota; phylum Oomycota; class Peronosporomycetes; order Peronosporales; family Peronosporaceae; genus Sclerospora; species Sclerospora graminicola. The sequence continues at coordinate 2,189 of MIQA02001540.1, read as the reverse complement.
TCGGATTTGTCTTGCGTCTCGACGCTACATTCGAAGCGTCGGCATTCGACGACACCTCTGCACGCGATGCAGAGGTGATGTCTGTTTCCAGAGTATCGGTAGTGCCCGTAAGAGCGCCGCTGCGTTTGCTGACCATTAGATTACTTTTGGTCAAGATGAGTTATAACTGAATATCGTTATGACCAACAAGTGCCACCACTCGATTGGCCAATATTACGTTATATTATTGGCCAACCAGCTTGAGTGGGGGGTGATGTAATGGGGTGCCATTACATAAGTGATATTTGAGTAGAAATATCACAGTTCAATTTCAGACTTAATACCTGAAATGTGAATATTGGATTATAAGTTGTTATAATCCATTTTGAGAACAGATTCTGATATTATCGAATCTAACAAGTCATCTAATGATAAAGATATCATTAGATCAGTTTTATACTACATGTTACTATGATTAGTCTAGGTCTAATTATACTAGTTAGCTCTTAACCAACCATAAATATATTCACTCTTAAACTTACCTTCTAGCACTCACGTTCCTTAAGTGTATATATATTAATATATATATATACTTAATCGATAGTTAATTAATACATTAATTACTTTCCTATCTAAGTTTATTTAAAATAAACTAAGGAGGACCAAATTACATTTGGTCCTACAGAATTTGCACGCTTCCTCATTGCAAACTTACAGTGTAAGCCGCGTAACAGCATCCCTGTTACACCGCCCCTACTGGTTGTTCACGTTTTTTGCATCAACAGAGGGTTGCCCCTGTTGATGTTGCTTGCCAGCAGACTGTCCAGTCCGCTGACTGCGTGGTGCCGGACGCGGCGCCATACATTCATGGGCGTAATGGCCCATTTCTGCGCATCGATTGCAGCGAAGGAACTTCTTGTTCTTCGGTTGCCTCGGAGTTGAGGCAACTGCAACCGATAGGTCCATAGGTTCTGGACCTCCTCCGCCCGCATTATGACGCGGATTAGGGTGTCTCGGGACGAAGTGTGAGCTTCGTCTCGATTGGAAGTTTTGGCTGTTATTATTAACATGCTGCGTTAGCGGCATGTTAAAGTCGAAAGGTGCTTGCGCTTTCCGACTAACCCCAGCATGCGCTGCTGAGCGACGCATGCTGAACTCCTCCCGGATGCTTTGGTCGATAGCATCGCTCAGAGTCTTTATGGAAACCCGGTAAAGACTCTGCTTGATGGGACCGTCATTCAGTCCCTTCATGAAGGCGGTGACCTGCATGGCAGGAGGCACCGGTTCATATACAATATTTGACAATAAATATTGTATTTTCTGAGCGTACGCATGTAGGCTCAGCTTGCCCTGCCTGAGTTCCATGAACTCTTCACGGCAGCTAAGCTCCATTTCTGGGGCTTCAAAATTGTGCTTTAGCTCAGCTTTTAGATCCTGATTCGTCAGGAACGCAGTTCTATCAGTAGATCTGCGGCTCATCGCCCATGCCCTGGCGCGACCGCCTAGGCATGTGGTGGCGAAATAAGCTTGTGAACGCGGGTCCACAATCTTCTGCGCAGTGAGGGCATCCTCTACCTCTGCGAACCACCTACGAAGAGGTTCGCCCCCTTCGCCAGTAAAGGGCGGAATCCGCGCCTTTACTACTTCAACGCTCGCACTAGGTGCGGGCGCTGTTGTTGCTGCCGCCGTCTGGGAGCGCAACATAGCATGGCGCACCTGAGGGTCAACATACATTTTCTTGAAACGGGAAACCGTTTCTAAGGCATCCTCCGAGGTCTTGCCACGGAGGAGAGTGATGATTTCGGGCCCTATGGTCCGAATCATCTCGGTCACTGTGATCAAAGCACTCGGTGACCAGTTAGGGAAGTTTTCCATAACTAGGTCATGCGCGAGCTGGCGCTCACGCTCACGTTCACTGGCTGTTGTCATAACAACCAGCGGCTCTTAAACCTTCGTTCTGCTAGTTAACTAACGGAACGCGTCAACAGTGGTCGTTTAGACGGACCACTAAGTGCTACCAGGTGTAACAGGGCTGCTGTTACGCGACTTACACTGTAACTTGCAAGTGAGGAAGCGTGCAAATTGTGTAGGACCAAATGTAATTTGGTCCTCCTTAGTTTACCTTAGATAAACTTAGATAGGAAAGTAATTAGTGTATTAATTAACTATCGATTAAGTATATATATATATTACTATATATACACCTAAGG
>MIQA02001535.1:5113-16394 GCA_001887855.2 Sclerospora graminicola | reverse complement strand
CCAACGGTGGGACCCACGGAGGAACTAATGGTTTTGAGTTTCGATGGGTCGGCGAGTGTAAAGAAAGGGGTCGGGGCCTATAGCGCCATTTTGTGGAAACTGCCCGAATGGAAAGCGATCGCGGCCGCCTCGGATTTCACGCCTGGCATCACGGTGAATGAAGCGGAGTATAGAGGACTGCTGCTTTCCCTAGATCTGTTGGCTGGTCGGACACAGGGGCGGATCATCATATGCGGTGATTCCAACCTAGTGATCCGGCAAATCACCGGAGAGATAGATTGCAAGGCGCCGCGGCTGAGACTGTTAAATGATCGGGTTATGTCCGCCTTGCGGAGATGGCCGGAGAACGAATTGCTGCATGTCAAACATGACTTGAATAAGAGCGCAGATCACTTGGCCACGCTGGCCATGCGCGACAACGTAGGGGTAACGGTTTCTGATCCGGCTCTGTTAGCAGACCTGACGGAGATCAACCGGCTGCCCGAGATCATCCATCCGGCTAACACGGAAGAGATAATCCGGGTGAACGCTGTTACCCGATTGCAGAAGCGTCGTTCTTCAGCCGATGGCTCATTATCCCCAGAAACAATGACCGAGGGAATAGTTCAACAGTTGCGAGCAGAGCGGATTCTCCAAGCGCAGAACGAGGAAGAGTGGATAGTGGACCTCAAGTCATACCTTAACGGAGACGTAAATAAGCTGACCGCCGAACAAGCTAAAGAATGCTTCAAGCTGGCCCCGGATTATGAAGTGGACGAAAACGGGCTACTGTTCTTTTACCGAGACGCCGACCAGCCGGAGATCGAGAGAGATAGATCTGCTCGGCTAGTCGTACCCGCTACTCTACAGCCGGATATTCTCCATCACTACCATGTGAGCTTGGAGGGGGGACATCAGGGCATCGGTCGGACATATCACAAGATTAAGACACATTTCCACTGGCGAGGGCTTTACCTTAGCGTTCAGGCCTACGTGGGGAGCTGTCCAGATTGCGAAACCGGAAAAGGCCGGCCGACCATTAGAGGGCGGTCGCCTGGAAATATACAGGCCACCTATCCTTTTCAAGTTATTGCGATGGACCATATCCCGTCCTTACCCAAATCTCGAAATGGGTATACAGAGCTGCTGATCTGGACGGATTTGTTTACCGGGCTGGTTATAGCAAAGGCCAGCTCCACCCGTACCGCCCAACAGGTTGCGCAAAGTTACGAAGAATGTGTGTTCTGGCGTTTCGGGGCGAGCGAGGTCATCCGGCACGATAGGGAGCCCGGATTTATGGCAGACGTATTCCGAGCTTTCAATAAGATCTTAGGACAGAAGCAGAGCGCCACTATGGCTTACCGCCCGCAGGCGAATGGAAAGGCCGAAAGGATGGTTCAGATTCTAACCAGAGCCCTCAAGATGTATGTGGTGGAGGCGGATCAATGCGACTGGGATGAATATGCCGAGAGACTGGTTTTCGCTCTCAATTCGTCGTACGATCGGGTAAGGGGCGACACCCCTTTTTATTTGGCTTACGGATGGGATCCCCGATCCACTTTAGAAGCCGCCATACCAATAGGGTGCACCAGAAGCCGGGACAGAGACGCCCGCCGCTGGAGGATGGGAGTGCAACGCCACTACTCACTGGCGAGGGAACAAGTAAACGAACGTCTCCGACAAGCAATCAAGGACCGCGCCGATCAAAACAACGACCGCGCCGGGGAACACGGCATCAAGCACGGCTCCCGGGTGTGGCTGTATCTCGATCGGGTCAAGGAGGGCTATGCACGGAAGCTGGCGCATATGTGGCATGGCCCCTTCCGAGTGGCAGAACTGGTCGGGGATCATGCAGTTAAGCTGGTCACGGCCGGCACGGAATACAGTGTTTTCCCGATAGTACATGTTTCCAAGTTGAAGTTGGTTAAGCATTTCCCGGACCGCCCGAATATACGCCTTACGGGGGAAAGCGACCGGTTGGATTTCGATGAAGCTCTGCTGCCGGAGGACAGTTGGGACAAGCCGTTAGACCCGGATGAGTACGAGGTAGAAAGAATTTTGGATGTACGGAACGGACGGAAAACCCGGTTTGGGCGGATCCACAGGGAGTTTCTCGTGCAGTGGAAAAATTGCGAGGAGCGGTCGTGGGTGGACGAACTGGATTTAAATTGCGGAGCTTTAATGAGAGAGTTCGATCGCCGGCGGGCGAGCCGGAATCGCTTCGGGGTCATGCAAACCCACGAAGAAGGTGGGACAGAGAACTAGTCCGCCCGGCTCCAGGGCAACAGGCACGGCCGGACCAGCTAACACCACTCAGCCGAGCAATCGGTGAATGGAGCTAGTCGGGTCCGATCGGCTTTTTTCGAAGTTATCTTCGAATCAGTATGGTGCCGGATGGAATGGTTTTCCGGAGTTGTCTTCGATTCAGTATGGTGCCGGATGGAATGGTTTTCCGGAGTTGTCTTCGATTCAGTATGGTGCCGGATGGAGTGGTTTTCGGAGTTATCTTCGAATCAGTATGGTGCCGGATGGAATGGTTTTCCGGAGTTGTCTTCGATTCAGTATGGTGCCGGATGGGAGAAGTCAGACGAAGAAGATGAGCAAGCGGTTACTTACGTAAAAAAATGGAAAGAAAAGTGTATTATCGAGGTTAACAGCCAGTAACGAATGAAGAAGACGATGTATGCAAGGCTAGCCTCGTGGGTCACCCTTGGCGAAGCTCAGCAAAACTTGTTCCGGAGTCGGGGCACGCGGAGGCCAGGGTGACTATCGGGATCCTGCCGAAACTGGTTGCGCCACGGATCTTGTTGGTCGAGTGCATCGAGCGAAGCTTGGAGGGTGGCAACCTGACACTTACCCAACCCCGGATACCAAGTCCCGCCTTCGGCCGAGTTCCCGCTTTTCTCCACCCGGCGGTTGGCCAGATGTAGCATGATAGGGTGGAGAAAAATATCCAAGTCGCAGTGGCCGTGCTGGATTCCATCGACCACGAAGTTGCAGAGCTTAATCCAGCCCTCAGTCGCGCGGTTTCGACGGCTCTTGCGGTCGGCCCGGTACTTAGCTAGCCCGGGAGACTCGCGCCCGGCGGCAATGGAAATGGAAAGGTGATGGGTTGACTCCCAGATGGATTGTCCATGCCGAGAGAGGTACTCCTTGCAGACTCCCCGCAAATCCGCGAACAAGCCGACATGGGGCAGACCGATGTAAGGCATCTTTGTCCCCAGTATGACCCAAGGTTTCCGGGACAAGATTTCGTTCAGCGGCTCAATCGCCACTAGCTTGGCATCCCAGTCCTCGGCGTTGGGCACAGCGAGGGCCGGCGCGAATATCCACAACGGCGGGCGAGTCAACGCCTTGGTGACAAGGGCACCCATGAGGTCTTGGATACCCAGGCCTTCCAACTGCGCCTTTGACCAGGGGACAGCCGCGGCCAGTTCGAGGGCCGTCATGACCTTCCGGCGGGGAATCCACAACGGAGGAGACTCCTCTAAGGATTCCTTGGACTCGTTTTCGTCGGAGGCGAAGGGGTCCGGGGAAGGCAATTCCTCGAGGTCCTCAGTGGTGGCCTCGTCAGAATCCAGCTACGATAGGTCAGGTGCTTCTTCTCCATCAGGAGAGGCGGTGGACGGATCTCGGGGATCATGAGGGGAGACGCTAAGGAGAGCCGGAGCAGTCGGAGCTTTCGACGAAGATCTGGCAGTGCGAGGACGACGGGAGGACTTCCCTGAAGCCGGTGGGGCCGAGATCGAAGTGGGGCTAGGACCCGGCCCGCGGTCCCCATGGACTAAGGCCGCGCTCACCGGCGCGGCGGACCGTTTAGGCCGTTTGGCCGCCACGGGGTCGTGAAGCGACGCAACCCGACTGGACCGACGTTTGCATTTATGCCTAGACGGATCTTCAGTGGACAAGAGAGAAGCCGCCTGATCGCCGACGGGCGCTGGCGGCGGGTTAGGGTCTTGAGAAGTATTCCAAATCCGTAGGCGAGAAACTTTTCCCGCATCACCGGTCGCTGATCCGGGGGCAGAAGCTCCCGCGCTAGATGTCTGGACGGCCGCGGCGGAACCAGCGGCTGACGGGAGAAGGGGCGTGGCGGAAGCGGCCTGACCAGGGTCTCGCGGACAAGCTAAGTCAAGGAGATGCCTAATAGCCTCCCGGATGGGGGCAGGACCCTTCATTAGACCTCTCACCCGGGACGCCGAAGCGGCTAGACGAGCCCGATCTTCCTTGAGAGAGGACAGACAGTTCGCACGCTCCTCCGCAAGCTGGGTAAACGCCTCCCGGGCTTCACTCACACCCGATTGGGTTTCAGCGTATGCGGCCTCAAGCTCCCGGATTCGGCGTTGAAGGTCGGGCGATGCATCGGCCGACTGGTATAGCGCCTTCTGGTACTTTGTCAACTTTTTGGCAAGCCGGATCCGGCGAAACTCCAAATTGCCCAGTTTCAACTGCGAACTCTCCAATCGCTTGGAGAGTTTAATATAGCTGTCGTAGCGCGCCGTCAACTCACGCGCGGTCTGAAAAGACTCGATCATCAAGACGCGGAGATTCATGACGTTTTGGTCTGAGAGCACACACAGAGTGAGTGAGTGGGGAGACGAACCGGAACAGGCGAAAGGTACTTACTCTGGATCTTCAAGGCAGCTACGGCCTTCTGGTTTAGGACACGCTGTGAGTCCGACTGTTTTTGGAGGCGATCTCTCGCTTGGAGAAGGTCGGCGTTCTCACTTTCCAGTCGGCCAATTCGGTCGCGAGATTGAAAAGTAGCCAGAACCTCCCGGACCCGGGATTCATCCGCTTGCTGGCTAGCCAGCCGGGCAGTCGCAGCCAACTCGGTGTTGGCTTGCTCTAGGCTGGCTACGTGGGTGGTTAGCGCAGCGACTTGAGCTTGCAGAGCAGCCATGTCGGGCTGCCCTGGGCGATGCTCCGGGCCGGCCGGATGGGCATCCGGTCCTACGGCCGATGGCTGAGTATTGGCTGGGGAGTGACCCGGCATGGGAGTAATGGAGGCGTTGTCACGTTCAGGCATAGGGGCGGTGAAAATCAAAGTGTGGAAGATGTGATGAGCGCGTGCCTCAACCGTTGTGCGGCTGCGACAAGGCTCAGGGGCGGCTGCGGTGAAGTGCTCCAGAAGTTAACGGACTAATGATGATGGATGCCCGCACCGGATTGGCTGAAATGTCACCCTTAGCCGGATGCCCAGACCGGTCAGTAATAAGATGCAATCTGGGGCTGCCAGGCGCACCTGCAAGCGGCCGGACGGCGCCCGGCTGGAAATCAAGTCGGCGGACCTGACAAGGGGCGTGGATAGTCGGACAGGCGGGCTGAGCAGACGGGAGGACTATGGATGTTTGACGGCCGAGGCGCGGATGGCGGACGGCCGAGATGGCGGATTGTTTGTAAGGATGGAGTGAAGGGAGCCTGAAAGAAGATGATTGTTCTAGTGGATGGAGTAGGCACCTGGATCGTATGAGAGGCTACCAAGGATTGCTAGCGTCAGCGGCCGAGAGGCGCGGATGGGTGGCTATCCGGCTTAGCCGGCCGGGTACAATGTACCATTAGGACTGGCACCAGATGGGTTCGGTGTACCAGCCGGGTTGGTACTATTGGGGGTTGATGTACCGGCCAGGCGGGTACACAAAAATCGGAGTTAGCCGGGTTGCGTTGGGTAAGGTACATGACTGGTCAGCCGTGTTATTTGAGGTAGGTTACACAAAGGGAGTATTGCATATAGGAGAAATCAGTATACGTTTCGCTTTCTTAGACGCAAGTCACTTTTATTGGTTCACGGCAGAGGGCTAACAAGGTCCCCTCTTGCTGTTATTGGTTTGCCCGGGGAAGGTTAAGTTAACCCACCGGAAGTCCCCTGACCGGGAGTCGCGGCGACTTCGTATACTCACCTCAAGTCGCCCGTGTTTTGAACACGGTATTAAGTATTGGGAAGTGGTGACATTTGGCCTTCTGTGGAAGAGTGTGGAGTTGTATCTGCCTCATATACACATTTGGATTCGCCCTTCATTGTTATTGGTTTAGCTGGCCGATTGATTATTCTCGGTCCAGCCGGTACTATACAAACTTCAAGTGTCTTATTGGTTTAGCTGGCCGATCGACTATTCTCGGCCCAGCCGGCACTATACAAAGTTCAAGTGTATTGCCAGACGAGCTCCCCGGTGACGATTTCCGCGCAGGAGCTACCCCTAGTCCTAACCCTCATCTCCCTATTGGACGGTTCTACACTTTTCGCCCTAGGGTCCACCAGGAGAGCTAACCACCCAGTACTGACGGGTACACAAGGTGAGCTTTCAACATGCAACATTCGAGCAGTCGCGATCAAGCGGATGGAAGCGACCGATCCAGCCGGCCGGAAGCCGGATCGGATCATGACTCGGATGGACGGAGTACCCCCTCCGGTAGTCAGTCGTCTGGGACCCCCGTGGGTGTTCGCGTCTCAGGAAGATTTTCTGAGAGCGACTACACCACATTACGCATCTCTGCGACAAAATCGGCCTGACAGGAACGGAGCTTTACCTGAAGGGACGAGACGGCGGCCCCCAATCTTTTCCGGCCACCGCAATCATGACCGTGAATGCGGAGCGCCGTGTCAACGTCAGCTGGCGACAGCACTAAATCGGGAGTTCGGGATGAATCCGGCGGTTCTGCGACTTCTACCCCGCTGACAGGCGAGTCATCATCCACCAGAATAAGTCGACATATGTAATCATCATCGACTTGCAGGACTGAAAATATATCAAGATAAGGTCAGCATCTGCGGATGAGACTGCAAGCCGACCGGAAGACCGACCGGGTTCACGAAAATTGTCATAAATCAGTCAGATGACGTACCGAAGCGGGGCATGGGTAAGAAAGATCAGACCGACTTGGTTCAGGTGAGGTCGTGCCTCAACCGTTGTGCGGCTGTGACAAGACTCGGGGGCGGCTGTGGTAAAGTGACTTGTGAATTAATTAACGGTAGGGTGTAAAATACTTTCCCGAGGGCGCCTTCTGATTGGCGGAAAATGCAGTACAAGGGCGTAGATGCCGGATGGCAGTCGCCGAGCGTATCTACCAGCGGGCAGAACGGTGCCAGGCCTGGTTTTGGGCCAGATGGGTGTGGTCGAGATGTGGGTAGTTGGGCTAGCGGATCAGGTGAACCGGATGACCTCAAACAGTGGACGACCGAAGGGCGGATTGGTTGGAAGGTGTATGGGCGGAGGGTCCTGAAGGAGGTTGAGTTTCTTAGAGGACGGATAAGGCGTCAGGGTCGAACGTGGAGCTGCCAAGGAAGTGCTAGCGACAGCGGTTAAGTGAATTTAGATGGATGGCCATCCGGCCGCTCCGGCCGGGTTTGGTGTACCGGCTGGGCCGGTAGACAAAAGAGCATTTTACTGGACCACTTCAGGTAAGACACATAACTATCCAGCCGAGCTAGTTGGGGTAGGTTACAAAATAGGAGTAGGGATAAAAAACAGTATACGTTTCGCTTTCTTAGACACAAGTCGCTTTCATTGGTTCACAGCAGAGGGTTAACAAGGTCCCCTCTTGCTGCTATTGGTTGCCCGGGGAAGGTTAAAGTAACCCACCGGAAGTCCCCTGACCGGGAGTCGCTGCGTCGTGTATACTCACCTCAAGTCGCCCGTGTTTTGAAACGGTTTATTTTTGGAAGTGGGTAACGTTTTGGCCTACTGTGGAAGATTGTGGAGTTTCATTTGGATTCCCTATTACGTACACGTTTGGATTTACCCCTTTATTGTCATTGGTTTAGCTGGCCGATCGATTATTTTCGGTCCAGCTCCCGCAGTATACAAACTTCAAGTATATTGCCAATCGAGCTCCCCGGTGAAGATTTCCGCCCAGGTGCTACCCCTAGTCCTAACCCTCGTCTCCTTATTCGACGGACTTTTCACTTTTCGCCCCAGGGTCTATCAAGAGAGCGCAACCGCCAGTGCTGCCGGGTACACAAGGTGAGCTTTTCGAACATGGATCATCCAAGTCGCAACGACCAAGGTGATGGAAGTGACCGATACAGCCGGCCAGATGCCGGATCATGACTCGGATGGACGGAGTACCCCCTCCGACAATCAGCCATCTGGTTTCCCCGTGGGAGTTCGCATCTCAAGAAGAATTTCTGAGAGCGACTACACCACATTACTCCACGAAACCTTCCCAGTTGATATAACATGTTCTAAACACGTGCGCGTGAGGTGGTGAGGGTTGAAAACCTAAACAAAACTTGTCGGGGGCCTTCCGATAAGCTAAAATGAGTTTATGCGCGTCTTAACCGGGAATTAAGTTGAGCTACAGGGGCCTAGTTAGCCCTGTGCTCCCAATGACCGCGACTCGTGGCGGAGCGACTCTTTGCTTATGGGAAAATTCAATCCTGTTATTATATATGCAATATCCTATACCTAGTGTACGTACACCAACTCATGTGACCTATCTCATACTTCGATCCTGTTCGTTTCGTCGCACGGTTGCGCCAGTACCACCTTACACATCTTTGTCGCACCTTCAACCTGATCCGTACCACTTCTGGACCGATTATGGTCAAACTTTATGGCGATCTTCAACCATCCTGATTCCTCGGAAAGCAAGATGGAACTAGTTCGGGATCCGTCTCTCACACACTGTTCGCCCCATACCAAACCCATCTTAACCGCAAACTCCGTCTCTTTTCATACCTGGAAACTGATTTGGGGCCGATCAGGCTTGGGTCATGATCATCACATCGATCAGCACAGCGATCATGGCGGTGATCAGGGCGATCAGTTCCAGATGACTTTAAAATACCACAGGGTTCCGTTAAATCTTTATCACTATTGTTTTTGTTATCTGATTTTTTTTCATGACCATCATGTATATCAATTTGTACACCTAATCCTTCGTCTACCCACCCCTTACCAGCAGATGCTGGTGTTTCATAAAATTATCTAATTTTTTTGCTAAAACATACCACTTGGTATATAAAAAACACAACATGGACATTATGAGTTTACTCAACCGTATTTTTGACCTTCATTGCTTGTTGGACCGCAACGGTCGCACCGACTCAACACTTCTCTTGAAATTGAACCTGATCAGACTTCTTTACGCTGATTCTGGATGGATCCATCAAATTCCATCGCTTGCCCTTGTTTGGTAAGGCTCATACGGCTCACTCCTTCACATATCCAGCTTTGTCCTGTACCCGATCTTCATATTCTAAGGCGACGCTACGTGACTCGGCTGATCAGACCGAGATTTCTGTATCCCATTCAACTTCAACATCTGTACCATCCATGACCCACTCCAATGACAGAGTTCTGCTGTTCCTAATATATCACACCGCCATTGATGCTGGACATCAGGTTTGTCTCGGTTGATCTAGTCTAGCACGTTCACATGAACTCAACCCAGCATCCAGTATCCCGATCGGACCGTGACATTCGCTAGTCCATTAATATCTGGGACCAGGCGTAATAACGGTATCCTTTTATTCCTTCACATTTACGACAGCCCGTTGTCAACCATATTTCATCGTGTACGGAATCATCCTGTCCCACCCATGAAACGGTCCCATCTTGATATGTGTTCACATCACCTCCAATCAACCGATATGTGTGGTCCACCTTATTCTTGACTTTTTGTTGGATCGCTTCACCGCAGCCGCCCCTTAGCCAAACTGCAGCCGCGCAACGACTGCAGTTCGACTCACACATTTCGAAATCTTCTACTTGGATGCCATGTCCGATTTGATTTGGCTTTCACTGTCCTTCCCTGCTTTCTCGACTGCCTCTCCAGCCAGCGTCTCGCCTCCGGGACCAAGCTCGTCCAGTCCTGTGACTTCCCCGGCCTCGACCACTGCGACTACCGCGATCGCGACCAGCTTCATCCCTCCGACGACTCCTTTAGTCTTTTATCGTCCGCCCCTGAGTTTCTCCAGTAGGACCCCTCGGAGCAGTCCCGTTGGCTGTCTAGAGCAACTGGCTCGTTTGGTGGCTCACTCTCGCTGGGTCCTATCGAGAATAGCCGACTGCGGTTGGGCCTCCAGAGCGCAATTCCTGAGTTGGTCTCTTTAGGCGAGACCAACCGGACGCTTCGAGCTGAATTGTTCGATCGGCGGGTTGCCATAGATCGCTTGGAGTGCGACTCTGCTGATTTAACAAAACAACTGTCGACCTTACGAGTGGATCACGACAAGCTAGCCACCCTTCACGCCGACCAAGACCGTGACCTATCAGATATAAAGAACCGCATCCAGGACCCGATGACTGAGCGAGATCAATTGTCCACTGATCTTGCCGCTTTGTGTGTCTTGGCGGGACCTTCTGTCACTGTTGCTTCGTTGTAGTCGATGGTGCGCTCTTTGTCCATCACTGCTCGAGATCAAGGTATGTTTCGCCCCATCTTTCTCCTCCATATCATATATATAACTTCCTTTGTTCTTATTTAGATGCGCACATCGAGGTTATGAGACATTCGTGTGTTGAGATGGTGGGCCACCTGCAACTGCTCGAGGACCACCATCGCGACCATGACCAGTTAATCCGGGACAAGATTCGTACCGCTCAGGAAGTGGGCGTAGAACGAGATGCGCCATACGGACGAGCAAGTCCAACTCTTGGTGAAGCAACTCTCCGGTTCGCACATCGGTCGTGCTAGCATCCGGAAACGGTTGTGTAAAGGTCAGAAGGAAGCGGACCATCATCGGCGCCAGCTGAATCTTGCTCGGGTTAAGGTTGAAACCCTGGAGCTTAAAGAGCGTGTGGTCGAGCCGATTTCCAAATCCATGACCGAAGTCTTGGACGGAATCCGGATACCCACTGGACCGGACGACCAACTATCGGAGGGGGTACTCCGTCGATCCTGATCAGCCATCAGAATCAAATGAATCACCATTATGGTGACTGATCTGATCCTCCTGGTCATCTGACCGGTCTTCATGCGCGTCAGGATCTATGTTTATCTTCATCTCACCTTGTGTACCCGTTGATCGGGGGTGGTTACACTCACTCAGGTGGACTCGGTGACGAAAACGATGATCTTGATCAGGTCGGAGGGGATGACCTTCTCGAGACGGGGGGTGTCCTCGGGTGGAAATCTTCAACGGAGAACAGGTTGGGGTCGATACTTAATCAGTATCTAGGTACTAATCAGGAAAGTTCGCCGATCAGGCCAGCCAATGCGAGAGAGATAATAAGAAACCAAGAAAACGCGATCAAACCTCGATCTCCCACAGTAATCCACAAACGTTAGCTCCACAAAACCCTTTTCCAATATTATTGACGTGTTCCAAACACGTGTGCTTTGAGGGTGAGGTTCGATCACC